>DWQK01002972.1:0-12225 GCA_018231225.1 Noctuana stator | reverse complement strand
TAACTTTTACTAAAGCTATGTGCAATCATAAAAACGAAATTCAGATGTGGTCCCTCAAAGGGCACGCACACAAATTTGAAGTGGGTTATTTTCGTAACGCAAGTTATAATTATGTTTTATTATTTCCTAAGGAAAGAAGCGTTATGCTATAAATACTGATACCTTATTTAAAAGACTTACCTGGCAAAGCGGCAAACTTAGTTGGTACTTGGTCATACCCCAACCATTTAGTTAAGAACACAAAATTTGCATATTTCGCAAAACTATTCTCATCAAACTTGTTTTGGCTCCGGGAACCTGCCGGTTTGCTGATTAAGTAAGTGATCCCTGGAAAGTTTGCTGCAGGTCGTACGAATAAATTCGTGTTTACGATACAGCGTTATTTTTTAGTGTTTTTATGCAAAAATTTCTAACGAAATAAAGTTTTATGAGCGCTTTACTAGCGGTTTAGGTGGAACTGAGTTTTGAAGTGTGCAATTTTTACAATTTTTGCCACGAAAAATTGTGATATAAAAAATGACCCATTTAAAACTGCACTTAAGTTGGGTTCTGTACGCCGAGCTTGGCAACTTCTCGTGTTCAAAGAATTTAACTGTATAATTCTTAAAGCCCATAATATTATTGGCTTCGAGTGCTAAGAAATTACTCTGCACCGACGTCTTGCCTTTCGAATCTATGAAAGAACAGAAACTCGTTTGTGACTGAATTAATTGCTGCCATCTACGAGGGGAGTGACGTAGTATCACATCGCGTCGGATCTTGGGTGTGAACTGACCCTAAAGGTACGTTTACACTGCGACATAAATGTAAGGCATTATGTCGGTTTTGTTTACACTTGTATGGATTTTTTGTGTCTGGAGTGTCGAAAAATGTACGAAAATTTTGAATATTTTATCTTTTATTAAATTTAGCCATTAGAGACATTCGCGTTCATACAAAGACACTCGATGTATACACTGATTACGCGTAAAGTGTCGTAGTCTATTCGTACCAAAAGTAAATAGAAATAGAAAACATACAAAATTTGTTACTTATTTTCTAGACTAGCCGCGATCCCCTGTTTCACCGCGTTAAGAATTGCAACGTAACACTTGATAGTCTATAGCTTTCATCGCTGAATGGCTTACACTTCTTCTTCTCTATTTCGTGAGATTAGCGCGTTCAAACAAACAAACTCTTCAGCTTTACTAATAATAGTAGAGATTCACGTTTTCAGCGCACTTCTTGCTGTAACTACTACAATATGGACGGCGATAAAAAGCGAACAGTCTCACCCGTGTTACATTGTGAAAATGCTTAAACATTCTCTTGAATTATTGCGTATCAGCTTATTTTGACGTTCAAAGAACGAAATTAGAACTGAACAGTCTTCCCTCGAAGAACGTTTAACGAGACCTCCTTAATTATTAACTTCTTTGTTTGTGAATTTGTCGGTTCTTTTTTTAAATGTCTCATAATTATAAGTTGTTGGAACTTTTAAGGTAATGACAAATTAAGAGGATAAAATCGAACGTTGGTGACCGAGTCTGCCGTTTATCACAGTACCTAGGTATTAAATATAAAATATTAAGCTAAACAAAAAAAACCATAATTTTTATTATGAAAAAATCACACAAACAGAGAATTTCGATTGAGAAAATCATAATAATATAAACATGATATTTTTATCAAATGATAATCCCATCACTGTCCCACGGCTGGGCATGGGTCTCCTTATATATATGAGAAGGATTTGCATATATACAATATACAATATAATAACTTAATTTGACGGAAAACAATAAAAAATACCTTAAATAAAAAGGTGATGGTTTCCTTTTTACATTTTACTTTAATTTCGCTGTGTCCAAATATTATTATTTCCACACGCTCATTTTCTTCTCTCATATTACAAGACATAATATCTTATTTCAGATTATTAAATGTTTAAATACATTTTCTTTTCAACAGATCAATGGTCGTCAGACATCCGTGACCCGGGGATAGCGGTAGACTGCTGTCCATCCCAGGGAGTGCTGCCGTCACGAGGTCATGTAGAAATCTCTGTCAGAGTGTATGCTGATAGCTGGGGACTGTACTGGGATCAGATCCTCATACTTGTAAGTATAAATATATAAAGTATACTCGTCAAACCAATAGGTACAGTGCCGTGGAGGAGATCAACACTCAATGATTCCTAAACTGCCGAGCCGAGGAAATTGAAAACGCGTCGAAATGTCACTACCAGTTTGATTGGTCTTGCGGTTGTTTAGAACAAAGAGGCAGACATACTGTTCGTCTGTTGCTATAAACTATTGATTAGATACGCATAAGTATTTGACTGTAAAAGTGATCGGGAACAAGGCAAATCATCCTCAATAAATAAATAGGTGGATTTATTGATTGATCAAAACATCACATATCCTATAATGCTGTAAATAATAAGGAATAGGATTCTTAAATAATATAATTAAACCAAGACAGGTTCAAGAAAATTGGACACGATAAACGTAAAAATATAATAGGAAACAGTTTATGAGGGAGTTTTATTTATAAGGTTAGGCGATAAATATCCAAACCTGACAAGTGCTAGTTGAACACTAAATTTATTAATAATGTTTAGCCATTATAATTATTGTCGTTGATGATACTTGAATGTGTGTGAATGTGTGATAGCCGTACATTCAATCAGTGTAGTGCAAATGAACAATCAATATTGTGTGATGTTTAATGGAAGCGCACTAGATCCTGTAAATAGCTTTTACTAACCTCAAGAAAAACCAGTGAAAATATTGAAAGTTTGAAAAGTTGATCGGCTGATGAATACAAAGTTATTTTAATTAATCGGCCCAAGTATTATGAGCAAAGATAAAATTAATTAAAAAGTGTTTCCTTGAAATTAAATCTGTACAGCTGAACTTCAGCGTGTTGTTAAAAAAGGCTTTGATAAATTTTCAAACAACTTATCGGCCTTTTCAACGCCTGATCAAATTAAAGTAGTTGAGGCAGTGCCTTCTTAGAACTGTGCCTTTGATTATTTAAAAGCCGAAAGTTTAATAAGTTAAATGTCTGGCAAATTAGATTTTTTTAAATTGTACAAGTTTTAAATAAATTTCGGCTGTACGTATCTTACAAAAAATATTATAAAAATATTTGAAAAAATCTTTCACCATTTCAAACTACAAATTCAATTAAAAATAGATATAATAATTATGTTCTTGCTTAGAGCACTTTTTAAAGAGTATAATAATAATAAAGCCTTTTTTTCCTAAACAATGTTACATTATTAATGACAATTACAATTATATATGTTGAAATAAATAAAATAGCTACCTACATGAATACATATTATTATCTAATAAATCCAATGTAATGTAAAATAAATAATAATTTAATTTAGTTTGTAGAGAGACAGAGAATACCAGACATTTAATGATTTAACATTGTTTTAAACACAAATTGTACCAAACGAAATTCACCTGTGCCTTCGCAGTAGCCAATAAAATAGAGCACAATGCTCGAAAACTTCCTTTTTACTTCCTTTTACGAGGAACACTTTTGATTCTACATTGTCACTACCTTAAAAGAGGTTCTTTCCTGCTGGCTTCGAATTAAACTTTACGAAAATTTATAGCGCTTTTAGTTTCCAGCTCGGATTTCCGACCTTACACGCGTGTTTACGAGTACGCTATGGGCGTCTGGGGAACAGCTTTGTAGATATTGTTATAAAAATGTTCTACACTTTTAAAACATACGTTGACAAAAACATAGCCGATAGAATAAGCGTTCACTCTACTTAGATTTCCCCAGAATCAGAACCTATTTGGCGCAGTAGTTACTTTGAAGTAATTTTTATTTAACTGAAAAAAGTACACTCAACACAATATTTTATTACTTTTTCCTGTAAAAGCAATTGAATTTATTTTTATTAAAATTGTAATGAAATGAATTTCGCTATGGGTATTTGTTTTTTATCTGGTTTCCGTTAGTCCCACTGAAACTATACTTACCGACTATTTTCAAAATTTAATCGGCTACTACCTATTACCTTATGAGTTATGACTTATGAGTAACGAGTCTATTAACAAACTGAATTCATAATTTAGATGTGTTAATACAGGCCTAAATACGATAGTAAATGGTGTAATAAGAAATTGGTAGGTACATACATCGCTAATTGCTGATTCCTTATATTATCAAACAAAGCGATTGCTATTTTGAAACATATATGGCTTTCATTTATCATTTTCACTTTGCATAAATAAATGCACTATGCATGCATAATATTATCTTATAAAAAGTTATATTTAATGTAAGTTTTCTTAAACAAGTGAACGTTGGATGCCTTTTATTAGAGAAATAGAACGAAACAGCCCCTGAAAACGTGAAGTTTCATTTCACAATAACACCTACGTGTATGTTGAAATTGAAAAGGTCTTTTCAGTTTTAACACGTGATAAATTTCTAGGTTGCTGAAATTGAGTTGCGACATTTATTTATCCCTGGGCCTAAATGCCAGACGGCATCCTAGAGGATGATTGATAGACCAATCAAATAATAATATAAACCTTAATTATATTATTAAGCTCATGTAAACTATAATTATAGCAATTAATACGCAATAATGACTACAAACCAATAAAACAAGTCAATTTCATCGTAACAATTCAAACACACGTAACGTACAGGTGTTAATTATAATCTAGCCACAGTATTTCAATACCGCCATTGTTGGAACATAATTTGGTTTATCGTTTGCACTGTA
The DNA here is from genome assembly GCA_018231225.1 of Noctuana stator. NCBI lineage: Eukaryota > Metazoa > Arthropoda > Insecta > Lepidoptera > Hesperiidae > Noctuana > Noctuana stator. The sequence continues at coordinate 7,481 of DWQK01002972.1, read as the reverse complement.
CTCGTATAGTGTATAATAATCAATATAGGCTCTCTGTTTCTTCAGTAAATACAATTACAAAGTTACGTTATTATTATTACTTCGGGTGCGGCCGGTACTCGGATGGGTGACCGTTGGTGGCAAATTACATGCGCGCTTCCGTGCTTCGGAGGGCATGCTAGTCCCTGTCGTACCATATCTGATATGTGTTGGCCACTAAACTGTTTCTCAAACAATTGGCATTACATTTATGAAAAGTAGATCCATCTACGAGTATTAGGCCTATTAAGAAAATTGAAATCAAATGTGATTCCTCATAGATAGTCCACCCAGAAATCGGTAAAACAACTGTCAACGCGTACCTATATCTTTTCTGGACCCTCGCTCTGATCAATTTCAATTAGGTCAATACCCATCTAACATTTCAACGAAAAGAATTTCTGACGTTTTGCTATCGTCGGTGCACAAGTTTGTGTTTGTGTGCACACGCTTACAAACTTTATTTTGACGCCCAGTATTTTGACGACAAATAAATCATGTCACCGACAGATGTCAAAATATGTAGTTTGAGAATAACGAAGGGAGAAAAATATTCGAAGTTCGAGATATTACGTCGGAAGCAGTCACCGTTTTGATAGGAAGCATTAACATTTACGACAAATATTTATCTGACCAAATGTTTTACGCCCGATATTTTTTATTAGTTGCAAAACAAATAAAGATATAAATTTCAATTGTTATAATTCTAAATCTGTTATTTGTTGTCATTGAATTAAATAATTACATTGTTAAATAATAGATAATAATTATAAAATATAACAATAATAAATTCTAAATTTGCATACCCAATAGGTAAGAAGAGGTAGCTATAGTTATGTATAAATATGTGTTATGGAGCAACCATAGATTTATTATAAACTGACGTAACATAAATCTATGGTAACAAATGTATTTGTAACCATGCCCAGCAAATAAAAATAAATTAAAATTAAAATTGAAAAAAAAAAAAACAGATTCTCCACTGCTGGAAAATCGAGGAGAGCTTTTGTGTTGCAAAAGTTCATAGACAATAATACCATAGTTTATTCAAACACCAAAATCCACTCTCACTATCTACGAGTATCGAGCAGTAGATACCGTCATATTATATTTATAGACGTCACAAAAACTCGACTTGTTTATGTTAAATAGCTTTTTTTATGATAATTCAGTGGAAGTGGAAACCCCAAAGATTTTTTGTGAAATCCTTAAACATAACAACATATTTACAAAAACCGGGATTGCCCCCTTCCAACTTATTTCCAAACGCACTATAGAGGAGCTCCTGACGGTCTGAATGTACATAATTCGCGTAAGTGTCTCATATTTAATTCAATTACCTAGGTACTCGCAGGTAGGCACGTAATATGCGTGTGTGTATTTTTGGTTCTATATAGGGTTCCTTACCAAAAGAGTAAAACGGTACGCTATTACTAAGATTCCGCTTTCCGTCCGACCCGTCCCTCTGTCTGTCCGTCTTTCACCAAGGTGTATCACGTGAACCGAGTGAGTGAGTTAGATGATAAAAAACATATAAAAATATAAAGACTAAAAAAAAAACAAAATGAAAAACAGCAGTTATTATAGATAATGGTACGTTACCTTTGTGCATAAGTCCGACTCGCACTTAACCTTATATTGTCGAACCATATTGCAGGTCCTAAGAAGGTAAATCCTTTAATAGTCTAAACTTGTACCCTGTAATTGAATGTTTCAACTTCAAAAAAAGGAAGAGGTTCTAAATTCGACTTTTTTTTTATATTTGTTACCTCATAACTAACAGGGTGAACCGATTGGGATGATTCTTTTATTATTTGAAAGCTGATGCTTCCCGTTTGGTCCAATTTTAATATGGTTTATGAATCACTTGTATTATGTCGTGGGCCGATCTGGCTGAGTCCTGGGCGCATGTCTAGAAACTTTGAAGTGTGACCACTATTCTTCCTACGACATACGTGTTAAAATGATGGACGTGTAGGAGTATGTGCCGCATTTACATAATGAGATGCCATAAATCTTTCGGCCGACCATTATTAGCCTTTTCGCTCCGTTTGACTAGGATGAAGAAGTTTTATTAAACTCGTGTAAGACATGAATCTTTAATCAGTTTAGTGGACTGATTTTAGTTTGTTGAGAAGTAACTTCTGAAATATGATTTAACTGTATTTTAGTAGGCCCATTTCATGCCTTTTTAGGGTTTTGCTACAAGCTGAATGGCTTATAATTGTTATGATATCCGTCTGTTTGTATGTATGTTTGCGTAAATGAGTTTGAAATTGCCTTTCAATTGCAGCCAAATTATCGTCATTTGCCTATATTAGTCGACTAAATCGTCCTTCACTTAAGGTGGCCCTCTTAAACTTTCGGTGTCATTTCAAAAACAAACATAAGCTTAATAATGGGTATCGCGGTGCTACGAGTATCATGACTTAAACCAAGTTCCGCGAAGTTTAGAGTTGAGTTGAGACACACTTTGAATTAATTTACACTAGGGGACGATATAACAGTTACAGAGAATACAGAGGATATTCCAAATTGGAATTACATCCATAATTCCCATGTTATGATACAATTAACCTTTAATAAGTTGGTAACATTATACCTACTGTGTTTTGTTCGTGTGTAAGTTATAGGTGTAATATTAACATGTACTATGTTTGTTAGTTGCTTATGCATAGTTCTTGAATTATAATTTGCTATAGATGTTTTCTTATTACAGATAGACCATTTAGAACCAGTAATTCTAGACCTATGGGTCGAAGCAGTGGGACGTCCTCTTTGGTTCGCCATCAAACCTGACTTTGAAGATACACCTCCAATGCTATGGTAAGCGCTGAGCATCACATAATATGGCTACGAGACTACGAGTGCTAGCGGTAGATGAAGTAATGCCGAATTATGTATACAGTCTAGTCTAGTACAGATGTTACTCAACTCAACTTAGTGAGGTCGGGCGGAATAATACATTAGGCAGGATGTAGCAAGTCAACTCGACTTCAATCCGTACTCGCAAGAAAATAGTAAGAAGCCATTTATACATATTTAAGACGCGCACACGACCTGCCAAACATGCTCACTATCTGGGTAATGCTTCGTATAGGAATATAATATAGCATATAGTACTCAAAACTTGAAGAGTGCCTGTTAATTATAAAGAGGTAAAATGAGGGGTAAATCTTCTATATTTTTTATTTGTAGGAAGCGATTATAAAGGCCACGTAGATGAAATCGCGAGCATACTAGTAAACTAGTGGTATATAAAACTAACACGTGCAGTACGTGCACATAGGCGCTATAGTCAACCTTATACTGATGTGTACGCAAAATATATTTCCACCAACTAATCGGTGATCTGTCTCGTGATCTCGTGTACCCTCGTATCTGGGAATCAACGCTGACAGTGACATATTACGGATCTGGCCGATTACGGAATCCAATAGCAAATTAACGAGTATCAGAATAAGATCGTGCGAAGCTCGGTGCGGTTTCATTATAATTTACGAGTACTGATCAAACATGTTGTATGCAAAGGTTGTCGCCGTCTGATCCGGACCGTGTTTTGAACGTGACCAACAGGTCGCGAGCAGACCTCGCAGTGCAGGCGTTTGTGACTCAGGAACACGGTGAGGACATTTACATCATTAGCATTTAATTTTGTTTGTTGTAGTCCTGTTATTTATATTTCCTTCGTCAACATCCACCGTTCATAGTATCTAATACTCACTACACGCCTTGTCACTTGTCATGTCAATAATCAGTGTTTTCCCGCCTTCGCGCTCCTTCTCCAATGACATTGACAGTGACGTAAGCTAATCCACACAGAGACACGCGAGACAGAGTATAAAGTAAAAATAAGAGTAAAATAGTGCAATATTTATTTATTAATTAATTGTTTTTGCACATAACCCACATCATAGAACATGACATGTGATGACGTAATTGAATTCTCACACAAGTTACACACATAAATATACAATTACACACACCCAGACCGGGAAATGAAAATTAAATCTTCATTTCATCGTTTAAACTTTTTACCCGCTGGGAATCGAACCCCAGCCGCCTTGCCTTCAACCATTTTTATGTCCCACTTCTGCGCACGGGTCTCTCCCCACAACCGGGGAAGGCCTCGAACATTGGAGGCCACGCTGCTCCAATGCGGATTGGTGGATGCCACAGCCAGGCCGCTGTACTTACGAGTAATAAGGTATTAATGCTGTCGGTCCCCAAACAACATTTATGATGCAAGGCATCCTAAAACTTTCGGTTACACACCGAATGAAGTTCCTACTTTTCACGAAATTTAAATATGAACCTCATGTGCGTTGTTCATGTGAGTTTCATGAGCACTTTGCGTGCCCATAAAAAAGTTTTACCAGTGCTCTGATAAAAATATTATATTAGTTTTGAAACTTCCCGGATGATACGAGTACCTTCACGGAAAGTTTTAAAGTTTTAGTTTAAAAAAAATTAAAGATGTCCCTCTAACTCGAATATGCTACTAAATCTACTACGTATGTGAAGAAAAAACTTAGTTTTTCAATGACTTACTCCTTAGGGAGGAGTCTGTTTGGCGCAGATAAAGCTCATGTGGAGACTCAGCGTAAATGATGTAATATTTTAAAATCAATAAGACTATAACGCATGCATATGGTTCGCTAATAAAAGGCGCTACAGGTCACGGAACTTATTTATATCAATAGTCCAAAATGTCATTAGCGGTAGGTTTGAAGAATTAACCGCAAGGAAAACTGCAGGCAACAGCTACGAGTAGTAATCCTTTTTTTATTTCCACTCATATTGTTTCAAACAGGTCAGCTTGAGGACGCGCTACCGTTTCGACTATACATTAGATTCTACGACGCACCGCCTCGGAGCTGTCCTTGTTGCAAAGATCTCAAATGTACGCAGTTTTGTATACACTTCTATCAATATGTACTTCTAGGCTTATATTTATTTTACTTAAGGAAATTGCACTGCAAGTTTCATCCAAATCAGTTTAGAGTTTTACCTCTTATCCCACTTGTGGGGCACGGTTATCTTCTTTCACATGCCTTTTGAGAACTTTATGGAGAATTTTCAGATATGCAAGTTCTGGCACGATGTTTTAAGTCACCTTTAGAAAAGGGACTTGAACCCGGTTCTGTTGAACGAACCCAAATCTTAACCACTACTCTTAAAGCCGCAAAATTTGGTACCGTATATTTATTCTTATATATTTTATATTAATTCATTTAGCTGATAGCCAACTCATAGCCGAAGAAGAGCCCCCGGCGACAGTGACGGAGGTGGAGGAGGAGGTGGACACCGCAATTGAACTAATGTTGACGGCTGATTATGGGCTTCAATGCGACGACCACTACCAGGTATCGTCATAACCCACCATCGTCTCATGACTACTTATCTTTCTTGCATATGCCTTTCGCGAATGCAGAAATGTCTTGTATGCAGATCTTCTTACATTTTGCTTTTCTTTAAAGCACGTCCTAATAAACATTATAACTTCAAAAGTTACGAGGAGGGAACGTAAAGTGTGGCGACGAGGCCGCTGCAGAGTGCTTCGCGCTGCGGCAGGACCACGGGGCGCTGAGGAAAGCGCCGCGTCAACAAAGATGTCGTTTGAATTAGTTTCATTCGTTCGTGTTTATACTCGTATTCAACTGCAGCTGCGTCTATTTGATTTAAAATTTAATTATGAACTCGAAAGAAATTCACTCCAGATGAGTGAAAGCTCAGTTTGACTCAGTGTTCACGGAATTCTAACTGAATTGCGGACATTTTAATTGAAGAGAGTTATATTATATTAATTTTATAGGAAACATTGATACTCGTAGTATTAACAGCAAACCTGTCTCCATAAAATCGGAAGAGGTTATTTTAATTTTATTAATCTTTTTAATAATTCGTAATACTTAAGTAAGTTCCTCAGGGGTCAGCTCTTGGACAGACGGTCAGACGGACAGACAGATAATGATAAGTGATAGCTAATAAATATTTATACAGGTGGACCCAGTTGAAACGATCATACCAAGAGGCAGCTCCGCAACCTGGCAAGTTAGTTTGTTGCCTGCGACTGAGCTCGTGCCGCCGGCCTCCCTGCTACTCCGAACGATACCAGTGCAGAAGTCAGGGTATGTATCCCTTAGAATATAAACTACCTTCAGATTTCAGCCTTCTTGAAAAATTATTCTCATTGTCATACGAGTAATATATATCGATTATTAATCTAAACATAATATACAGAAACTTATGAATAGTTAGGCAACACAATTATTTAAACATTTAATTCAATTTAACGTTTTCGTAATTCATAGGTAAAGCTAACGTTTTACTACATTTTGTGGGACGGCACCTTCCACGTTATTCATAAGTTAAATAATATGATATCTATGCGCTCCACATTTCCAACACTTTTAAAATAGTGTTTTGAAACGAGTTTGCGAAGTTTTCGTGTTATATATGGCATTGTTAGATGTTCGTCGTTAGTTTCATATTGTTCGGGGATATATAATATTTTTGTGTCTTTGTATTGTTCGCGAGTTTTACGCAAACGAAAACAAATGGATACGAATATTCATTTGTGTTGCGATAGATACTCGTGTGAACGTTATATATATTATTACGTCTGTTTCTGTATAGTACCCGACACAAAATACACCCTCAGCTACTTTATAGCTCAAATATAGTACAGTCACGCACGCGTCGTCCGTAGTTCGTTCGGGCTACAGATTAGGTGGAATATTACCGTCGTTAATTACACAAAAACTTTGCCGCAGCTCCACGCTGTAGCGAGCGTCAGCCATCTACTTACCATCCAGTTATCCCTGACAAACTCTAACATGTATTAGTTACGGTGTGTTGGCATCCCGGCGCTCCAGATTTAAAACTCTATGTTTTAACTTAACAACTAACTGCACCAGACAACAGCTTATAAAAGTGTTTATATTTTACAGAAGATAGCTATAAAGTAACGCAAATAAAAGTCTGTCAGTTTACAGCTCATTTAATTTTCACGTCCATTCTAAAATACCACCGATCTACATCTTCGATCACAGTAAATACTCGTAGGTACACAGTCTTTACCAAAAAATCATTATAAAGTATCCCACATATGATTGCAACAAAATTATGTTCATCTGTAATACAATCACATTATAATATATGCATTTGGTGTCGACATTTTGTTAGTTGCTGATTGTGTATCTAGTTTATTAGTGGTCGAAGTTCTACATGGATATTATAGTGGCCTAAGGTCATTAGGTTACTTACAATTAAAGTTGGGCAACTTTGGGCGTCAAAATATTATATTTACTTCAAGGGTAGTGTTAGGCTTTAGGCTTACCTTTCTGGTGAACTAAGTTTAACCCAGTTAATAACTTGTCCCTTTAATTTGTTTTCTATTGGTATCTCTGTGCTCGGTCACAGTGAGAGCTGGTACCGTCCGACAGCTGCACCGCAGCAAG
>DWQK01002971.1:0-12226 GCA_018231225.1 Noctuana stator | reverse complement strand
TGACTTGCCTTCAACCCTTTTTATGTTCCACTGCTGGGCACGGGTCACTCCCCACAACAAGGGAAGACCTGAATCATACTCCACCACGGTGCTCCAATGCGGATAGGTGGAGATACGGGTCTCCGACTAGGTTTAACGACTGTTATCTATCGATATAGATAACAACCGGGATCGACGGCTCAACGTGCCCTCCGAAGCACGAAAGCCCGCATGAGCCACTACCGACGTTGCATAACAGAGATTGCTTGTGATCTACACTACCAGCGGGGCTATGCGCTTCTAAGCAGTTACTTACGTGCGTTAAATTCGTCAGAATCATGTACTGACGAGTCCCCTGTACACTCAGGGCCACAGCGGCCATCCTTGAGGATTCCTCTCACGGTGGTCAGTTTACTGATGGCCTTCTCGGCGCTCTTACTGTTTTGTTCATTTTTGTGCTTGTCGATATTACGAAGGAACTTTTTCATCTGCAACCACTTTAAATTTAACAGCGCTTATTTTTGAATAAGTATAATTTATAGAACATACCTACATCTACAACAATTTTATTGTAATGATAAAATAAGTAACTACTTAGTAGTAATGAAGCGTTTAGAAACTACAACAATTAAGTACAACTTTAGTTGGTACTTACTTAAATAGTTTTTCAAAGGACATGTGAGATACTTACAGTTTTGGACATTTTCTTTGGTGGGTCTGGATACGACATTTTAGGTTCTCCGGGATTACTTCCAACAACATACATGGTACCATTAGGTATGTCAAAATCTGAAAAGCCTGATAGTTGACCTTCCATTGAATCTCTTTGAACTCCTGATGAAGTCGTGGACTTACTATTCGTTGGAACGTAGGTGGATTTGCCGGGTATATCGGGAGGCTTTGTTTTCTGAGTCGATGTTTTGAGTTTGTTCTTCTTCTTTTGTTTTCTTTGTACGGGCGATTCATCTCCATTAGAAAGGCTTTCGTCTGATGTTGAGGGGAATACCTCATTTAGGCTTAGCACTTCCAAGTTGCACTCATCGAGGTTTGGCAGATCTTCGGCATTTGCTACTTGGCATAGCTGATCAGTTGTGTGAATGCTAATGAACGACTTCTGGCTTGAACACAGACCAGCTTCCTTGCTGATGGGAGATGTTTTCTTGGAAACAGTGACTAGACATTGAATACATAACTATTAATTATATATAAATGTGGGCATAATTATCTCAAAAATTGAAATCTGAAAGGGTTCTTACCAGAATAAGTGCAGGTTTCTGTAGGATTACAAGCAATAACATCACCTGGAATACCAATAGGTTAATGCGTATTATTTTTCGCTAGGAATCGATTATGACGTTGGAGTCTTACCCCAACCGGCTGCTCCCTCACCCCTCACTCTTAATACTCGTAATACCTACTTATCCCAAATCGTCAGATTGAATAATAGGGACAGCTAACGATAATGCAACTAATGTCAACGCATAGGAATTGCATGTAGAGACGAACCTAATGAAATGAGAGTTAACTAGACTAACACGTTATTACTAATTACGTGCCACTTGCATGCATCCAGAATAGTCTACAGTAATTTTTTCGTGATTCTGCAGTAAATAAATAAGTGCCTAAGATTGATAGGTACTAACTACAAATACCATTTATCCCATTATCCATCCCATCGTTTGCACTGTATATATCTAGTTTACATTTATCGGGTAATTTCTGTGTATTCTTCGTGTATGACATATTTAACAATAAATTTCAGTGTGTAACCTTCGACAAATACCTATCCATTTTTCTTATTATTGGTCACAAATGACAGTTTTTATTTTAATCTTTTTTTGAAAGCAAAAAGGCAGAAACCAAAACGAAAATGAAACTACTATATACTGAAAATAATAATTGTTGTATTTCATTTCATAAGTACAAATAATTACTGCATGTTACACAAAATAAAATACTTAATAAAAATTAACAAAATAGTTTTAAAATAACATTGCATAATGGAAATACATAAGACAGTAATTTATTTTCAGTTACTACTTATTGACTGCTAAAGTACATTGGTTGTAAAATGTATAGTATATAACTTATTGTATCGACGTAACTATAGTGACAATATCGTAATGTTATCAAAATATCAGTAGTGAATTGATTAAGGCAAAGGATGCTGCAGTCTTTTATATTAATCATCCATTTTGCCAGACAACATACACTTTCAATACAATCAAATATATCATATCATAACCAATTCTAAACACTCATCCATTTACATGTCGTATTAATTAACGGATTCAATATATCAATTCGTTTACACGTGAAGCTCATTATATCACCTCTTCGGATTTAATTTAATTGTTAATCTAAAATTATCTTCCAAATTACTTTCTATTAAATATCAACGTGGAAGGAGGTAGTAATGTAGATTTTGAGTCTTTGATTTCCTACAACTAATGATGATTGAAATGTGGATTAAACTCACTCAACATTGATTAAGAATCTAATAACTTTCTATAGATTCATTAAGAAACTGCTTTAATGCAATTTACAGGTGTATATGTATATAGTGAGATTACAGTATAAATTGACACTTTTTGATTGTCACTATCTTTTAATAAAACTTGATATTGAGACAAAATTTAAACACACTTAGAGGCCAAAGTTAACATAAATTAATAGGTTAGCTGTTATAAACGTTCAGTTCTTTAAAAAAAACTTTTTAAAAAAAGAGCATGTAGGGCTGCCAAATGCCGTGTACTAAAAAGTTTTACCATAAACCCCAACTGCAAAAAATAACTTTTTTGACTCATTTCCGTCTTGTGTAATGTTCGCAACTAAAAAAAAACCCGGTTGTTGTAATCAAATATATATGTAAAGCGATAGTCTTATCATCTTCGTAACTAAAGCCAAATAAATTCATACGGCATCCTAAAAACTAGCAAACTATGGTTACAATAAACAACAGTTCAAAATCACTTCTATCTAACTATGCCAAATTTATAGAAGATCCAACCAATTATAAGCTTTATCGTCAACAAAATATTAACGATTACATACAAAAAGCTTACATCAATGCAATTTAAGAATTTCTGAATAATGCAGAACTAACAGACAACAAGACATAATTTAGTAACTTAACTATTGTCATCCATTACATGGACATTCATATACTTAAATCTAAATCATAATCGGCCAGCGCCGAAATTAACATTAACTAATCACAATAATAATAGTGTAACATAATTTTGTTAAAGTCGATCGTCAATTGATATGGCGAAAGTGATAATAAAATTATACGGGTAAAGATAGATACGCGAGATCGTTTGAGACATATACTTGTTCCATCAATACCTGTTACGTTAAAATAGCCATTCGAGATCCCTAGATATAGAATCGTTGCTACTTCTAGGTCGCACTAAAGCCTCGAGGATAGAGACAAGTCTTTGATCTGACTCAACTACTAAACATTCGCTACACGGAACTTTTTCTTTCGGAAATAGACGAACGCTTGCGGTTCTGGATGCTTCCGGACGACATTTTTCTTTTGGTGTCCGTGTTGCTCGGCCCCGGGCTGGCGGACTTAGTGAAGTTGGAGCTGGCGCTCGCCATTTTGTTAGCGTTCTGCAGGTTGGAGGTTTTGCGGCGCACCGACGGCGAGGCCTCGGCGTTGTTGAGCTTGGCCGTGGCGAGCTGCGGCTTGTGCTCGATGGCGGCGGGCTGCTGGTACTTGCCGACCGCGTTCCAGTGTTCGCGCTGTGCCTTCAGCGAATCGCGCATTTTTTCTTTGGCCTCGGCATTGTCTGCCAGCATTTGGTTAAGCTTTTGTACAGTTTGGTAGAGGGCGACTGGGCTGAGAAGTCCAAAGTCGTGTAACGAGCACATGTGCAGAATGAAATTCCTGTACAAGTTCTTCTGTAGAAGTTCCTTGCCTTTCTTCTGAAGGAACATTTGGCAAGCAAGTGGTATCTGGCAGTCGCCCACATAGTTGTACTTCATCACATGTAAGTTCCACATCTTCATGAGCTCCTTCTCACCCTCATTCACGTCAGTGAATTCATCTATCATCATCATTGTCTTCTGTTGCAGCCACAGTGGATCTGTTTCACTTTCAGAGTCTATATCTAGCTCATTGGGATACACTGGTAGACAAGTGATTGTGTGATGATACAGCCTGCAAATAAATGAGAAAAATAGAAATAAACATTCAGATTTCAATATTACTTGTTACAGTTCAGGACTTGTTCAGTATTACATGTAACAATATGAATAAGACTTCAAGTAGTTGAAAATTACGCCATAATGTGCGTACTGTGCGTGTATCTCATAGAAACAAATGTGTCTGGGGACCCGTAATATCCTTGCAGTATGCTCCATTAGCATAAGCACTCACCGTTTTGTCTTTGTGGGACACGAGAGCCCGAGCGTCTGTTGCAAGCTCAACATCATCCCCGAACAAAACTTTATTATTCTAACGGCGCGGCATCGCTGGTTGCACATTAAAGATAGTATAGTCAGAGCACTCACCGATTGTGTCCCGTGAGGTAGGGTCGCTGCGCGTCAACTAGGTCAGCGTCATCGAGTTCAAGGAACTCGGCGAGGCTGTGTCTGGCGGCGCGGCGACGCGCGCGTGGCCTCCAGATCAGCAGGTGTGTGAGGGAGGCGCGTCGCGAGGGGCCCGCCCTGGGGCCGGCCGCGGCGCCCTGTGCCCCAGCGCCCGACCCGGGGGCCCCTGCAGCGCGCCCGCCCCGGCCCTGCGCGGCGATGAGATCGTGCGGCGAGCCGGTGTAGGAGCCGTCGTACAGCTCGTTAATGGACACGTCGATACGCGCGCCGCCGGGTATCGGCTGCAACACAAACACTTTATAATATCATCAAACAAACATTAAATAATATTTTGACAGCAGTGACGCATGAGTATTTTAAGACTATTTCAAATTTTAGAATCTATATATTAGTGCATGAAGAGAAATCTTTCGGTGCATATTAAATTTCAAGTTAGAGGTCAAAATGATAAAATTTATATATTATTTGTGTTACAAATACAAAAAAATTAATAAAAAGATTGAATTTCACTTGTATAAGTTACTATTCTAAGTTATGAATTTGTGTACATTATAATTGCAAACTGATAATTAATTCAACATCAACAACACTTAAATTATCTTTACAAAAATTAGTTGTAAAATATGCTTTTCGCAAAACCAAAAACTAGTACAGAGACATGAAGTTAAAAAACCTTATAATAATTCAATCTACTTACGAAATACGTAAAATTAAATCTAGAATGACACAGCTTGAGATGCTTGAGCAGTGAATATAGTGTACCACAGTCGAGTGAACACCACGGGCAGTGGAGGTCATCGCACGCTTCAGTCTGTTGGCGCGAGTTGTTATTGTACAAGAACTGGTAGATAATTTGCTGCCGCTTCCCTTCCCCAGACCCTGGCTCACACTTTATTTTGTCACCTATCGAACAAGTATTGCAGAATGAATAATTTAGAAGAAATAAATAGCAAATGGAATTAGTCAAGTTCACACAGTAGTCCACTGATAAACCTAAATACATTGTATACATTATTTTAAAAGGAACACAGCATAGCACTTTATATTGATGAAATTTTTAAGAGTTTAGGTAAATTACTAAAATGAATTATTGTTTGATATATAAGCATGATTCCAAACAGTCTAATAGTCTGCATCTAATCTATACTAATATATAAAGCTGGAATATCTCTGGAACTACAAGTCGGATTTGAAAAATTCTTTTTGTGTTTGATAGCTACATTAATGAGTAAGGTTATAGGCTGTCAAGCGTTACATCACACTTCTTAAAGCGGGTGAAACCGCGTGGCACAGCTAGTTCTAAATAAGTATAAGCTTTGGAATTCGCAATAAGCATGCTATATCTAACTTAGGTGAAACCAAATACATTTTTACAATGATGTAAAAAACATTATGTAAATCTTACTTGATAAATTTACTAGTAAGTTTAATTTTTAAAGAATTAATATATATATATATATACATTATGTTACTTACCATTTTTATTATCACTAGAACTACACTTCTGTGAATGTGTGTTTCTGTCTTTATTGGAACCAGATTCTTTCTTTATTCCATTTTCAGTTATTTGCTGATAAAGTTTTGGTCTATTTACAAGTCCATTTGTGGGCTCTTGACTCCAACTGAGTTTCAGTTTTAATAATGGTCTCACCTTGAATATGTCAAATGGATTTGTTTCTGACTGCAGATCACTATCCTGTAGGGGAAAATTTTTTCTGAATAAACTTTCATAATTTATGATAGTTATTAATCCTTTTATCGCTAAGATAAAATAAATTTATTGGACTGCAAATTCCTAAAATTTGTTAAAACTTAAAAATATAACCAACTCAGTATAAAACTTCAGTTCTAAATCAGACAGACATACATACATATATGTTGAGGTGTTTGTGTGTATTTTAGTGTAGATTTAACTAAAGATAACAGGGTAGATGATAAAATGCTTACATTAGGTATAGTTTCCCACTGAGCCATGAGAGCTTTATGAGGTGATCTAGCTATAGTAGCACTCCTGCCCCCAGGTGTAGCGTCATGTAACACCAGATCATACTCGCCATTGGTAAGCAAACAACGGTTATGTTTATCATAGACTATCAGTTCACTGCCATAAAGTTTAGTCCATTTGTTATCTGTAGTTCCAGAGTTTGTATGCTCTCCTGAAGACTTCAATCTTTTTGCAAGTGGTTCTAAAATTAATTGGAAGTTAATTCAACAAAGTTCTTGAATATCAGAAAATCAAATGATTAACATGTGTAGTACATGTTGTAATATAATATTAAATATGTAATGTTATAACATAATATATGTATACAGTTACATACAAGTTAGCAGATGATATGCAATAGGAAAAACAAATTGCTTGCAACAAGATAAATACAGATACTGTCAGTACCTTTTCACCTATTTTATTCTAAAGACAATAAGACAGTATAAATCTTACCATCACTGTCACCATTTGTTATTTCAGTAGAGCTGGAAGCAACATTAGCAGTGCTAATAGTGGCTCTCGTCACCGTAACTCTCAGCATAAGCATGTATGATTTGACGTTTGGGCCTTGCGAGGGACTGAAAGTGTCACTGGAGATGCTCACTGCTGATGCCATGGCTGGAGGCTCTGATGTTGAAGGATTGAGGGGAACTGAGCAACTGCCTACCTAAAATGTATTTAATTAAAGCATGTTAAATGGTTGTTTCATATTCTTAATGAAAAAAAAAAAACAGGTTTCCAGGAAATAAATGGGGCAGCAGATATTATATTAAGGTATAAAAATAACTAAGCTATAATGCCAAAGCCTTTTAATTTGCAAATCATAAACCAAAAATATAGTAGGAAAATTATGTAGGTACTCATAGAATTATTGAAAATCATGGTTTTTATAATTTTTATAGGTGGAATGAATTTAAAATCAGACCAATTTTTATGCAAAAGCAAATCTAAAGTACTCACAGAGACTTCTACAATAGCAGATGAGCTTTCCTTTCTCTTCTTGTGACATATCTTCAACAGCAACGTCTCCACCTTGACTTGGTAGTCTCTGGGATCTTCTAAGCTCTTGTCGTAAAATCCCAAGAATGTGAGTGTCATGTAACCTCCTAGGCTATTTGGCTGCAATTCAGTACTCTTTTTCAATGTTACTTTTTCCAAAAGACAGTCCAACTTAAAGCCATTGCGACTTTTATTTGTTCTGGACATACGGCGCTTCATATAGGACAATGTCCTATTAAGAAAAATTGGCTGTAAAAGGAACGAACACTAGTAGAGTCGAAGGTACTTTAACAAAATTAGCATGAACTAAACAAGTATAAAATACAAACCGACAACATATTACGCGTCCGCAAGAATCTGTATATTTGCGTGGGCTCTGAAAAATGAATTTTATTTTAAATAATCTTTAATATTGTACAAAGTAACAAGAAAGGAACGCTCACTTATCAGTTGTTGCAATCAAAACTTACTTTCGAAAGCTTGTAGAAACAACTCATGGTCGGCTTGTAAATGATCTATTTTTGAGTTCTTATTTGTTTCATTATCCTTATCACGCTTCTTGGGAGGCATTTTTGGCTTGGTTTATCTAATAGCTATACTGAAACCGCCAAGCAAGTTCATCAGTTCGTTGACTTGACAGCGTCAGGTCAAGTCATAGACATAATCATCTTTTTCATTAAACAAACAACGAATTATAGCTTAGCGTGGGCACGCACTGTGTTTCCTTGCGGGCGATTGTTGAATTACCTAAAATTAATCGTAAAGCATTGCCAATTTGCGAACTAATTAAGTATGGATGCGATTGTAATTGTAATCTTTAACTTCACTGCGACGATTATAAAACACAATGCGTACACGGACTACACGGCTCGAATTCTTGGACCATAGACTAAAACGGACGTTTGACGGCTGATAGATTTGTACAATAAATGTCATTTATGTATTTTATGTAATTATTATGTTAAGAAAACAAAAACAGCAACAAATAAATATTCACCTAAATGTAATGTAAAAATGGTAAATCTCATTAAAGAGAAAAGGAAACTGAAAAAACGGCTGTACAGTATTCAGCAGAACGCAATTAGTAAAGGTTTAGATTTGTACATATTGTATCAATTCAATTACATTTGTAATTTTAAAAGAGAAACAAGGAACGGGACTCGCCGGGGGCATATAATTTGGTCAGCGTTAGTTTTTATATTATTAGTCTCAGTGGCCACTGTCATCGAGAATGGTCTTAGTTCAAGGTGTTTATTATCTAGTAATTACTTTGTGTGGGAAGCAACACGTCCGCTCGCAAATTGCAAATATTGTATGAATTTATCAAAACCTATTATACTCAGAAACATTACAAGGAAAAATTTTAATGTAAGTAAAATATTCAAATGCTGCTTAGAGAAATGTATTTATTGTTTCTGTGTCAAAATGTAAAGGTAAACAATAAGTAAATTATTGTACATAAATTATTTAATTAAAGTAAATATTTCCGATAGAAAACAATTTATTTTTAATGTAATGGATATTTTGACACTAAAATATTTGTTCTTACAGCATCATGCATATTCTTCTAAACCTATCATTGTAAAGAATGCAATAAAAAACTGGCGAGCAATGAATGAACTGAACTACTATACATTCAAGAGATTGTATGAACAAACTGCAGGTAGCTATGAGAGTATTGAAGATGGATGTCAGTTTCTAAATTTCAAGTCTGATCTGTTTACACTAAAAGATGTATTCAATATGCCAGATGCAAGAGTCAGTAATGGACCTGGGCAAGAACCTTGGTATGTTGGATGGTAAGTATTTACAATTTGTAGTCTGATAATATAAAATTTGAGTAAGTACTAATGAATATCCTGGTTCACTTGCTTTTGGGAAAACAAATATAACTTTAACATAAACTGTGTCAACAATTAGTTAAGCCATTTTTTTATGGCTGTCACCAATGTGCAAGCTTGTGATAATCAGAATAGACTTGATTGGAGAATTTTTCTGGATAAGTGTGTGTGCAGTGAATAGTGTCCAATTTATATCTGGAAAATAGTTTTTAGCTTCATTGATAAATACATAATTATTGTTGTATGTAACTACCTTCTCAATTGTATTATTTAAAAATGTCAAGTTTATGCAACTACATACATATAATTGCAAAGGCCCTAAGATCATTACCAACATTTTGTAGTATTTACATTCATTGCTAAAGAATAACTTATAGTACTTACTAGTTTTGAATGATAATAATTTTTATCATTAATTTGTCAGCCTCATTCAGTGTCAGTATCAGCTCATAATCTTGGTAATATTATTATATTAGCTTCACTTTTTGTTTATAATTGCAGGGGAAATTGCCATCCAGACATACTGTCTAAAGTGAGAGAGTATTACTCCATACCTGAATTTTTGCCAGAGGATGCTGAATTTCCAGCTACTGAGAACATATTCTTTGGATATGAAATTGGAGCTGTTATGCATGTAAATATAAAACCTATCATTTAATTTTTCACATATTATATAGCCTAAACTTATAATATTTAATTGCTTTTGCTCTAGCAACACTAATCTATTTTCTTGGGAATTAAACAAGATTTGTCAGAAAAAAAATGTCAGAATATTAAAAAAGTAAACAGTAAGGTAAAACATAAAAAACTTAAAAATGCAATATCAGCAAAATTATGTGTCTTTACAATGAAATCAATTAACTTAAAACTATTTCTTATTTTATTTTGGTTCTATACTTTCTTTCTTTATATAGTATAAAATGAACTTGCTTCCGCCGTGTTCCGTTAGATCTTTTAAACGAATCAAAGGATTTTAATGCAGCTTTTATCAATAGATAGAGTGATTCAAGAGGAAAACTTTCCTCTTGAATCACTCTATGTATAGAGGTGGTATGAAGTTCACCGGATTATCTAGTCTATTATAAACCACTAAGGTTTCGGTTTGCATGATATAAAATCATTGCTAAGCAATGTTATTAAATGCTTCAGTATAAAATATTGTATTGATAAAGAATGATCATTATAAATAATTTTTTTTTCAGTTGGATTACATACCTCGTCTGATGTGGCAGGGTCAGGTGAAGGGTAACAAGTCCTGGGCAATTGCCCCAGTGCCTGAATGTGAACATGTTTGCCACAAGTTTGACTATTATGTAGAACCTGGTGATGTTGGTAAGATTACATGCCATAATTCAAATACTAACCTTAAATATAACAAAAAATGTAAGATTGCATATGTGTTGTGAATTCCAGGTTACTACTAGTATTGCAAACTATGCTATTAGTAGAGCTGGCCATAAAGTACTAATTTTGCTACTATATTTCAGTCTTATTGGACACCCGGCTATGGTATCATGCTACAACTATCCCCAAAGGCCAGTTTTCTCTAACAGTGCAATCAGAGTATGGATAGAGCTTTTACTTTTGTCATAGAAGAAATATTGAGACAGCTTCAGTACAAAATAAGTATTATTTACACATATCCTGATGCCAAATTTTTACTATGTCTTTATTTATTGTGTATATTTCGGTGCCATTTTATTGTAGTACGACTACTTTAGTAGCTTTAATATTTGTAATATTTTAAGCGTTTTACTTTTTACAATGTATTTATTATTGATTAGGATTTTATAAAAGATTTTTACACTGATTGTGAGAATGTGAATGTGAATGAAATAAACGAGTATGAGTAGTTTAAAATGTATTTTAATCTAATTCTATGATCAAACTTATGCAATGGAGGATTGGTTGAAAACTTTAGTTTAAAAACGTTAAATACATGTGATATAAAGTACACTAAAGAATATAAATTTTGTATTCCAATAGTGAAGTTTCCTATCAATCCTTCATTGCATCGACATTGTAAAGTTCAAATAGAGATCAGGTTTGAAATTTGAAGGGACTATAAGCTCTTTAGTCATGAATGCTTACATATGACATGCTATTACAGTCATTACGAAATTAGCAATATGACTTACAAATCCAAATGCATAAAATGCACATTTTTACCTTAGCAATAAATAATTTCTTATTTGACCAGAAACATGCCAGTACTTTGTTGGACAATATTTTAATTGACATGGCAATATTGATATCACAAAAAAAAAA
The DNA here is from genome assembly GCA_018231225.1 of Noctuana stator. Lineage (NCBI taxonomy): Eukaryota > Metazoa > Arthropoda > Insecta > Lepidoptera > Hesperiidae > Noctuana > Noctuana stator. The sequence continues at coordinate 592 of DWQK01002971.1, read as the reverse complement.
ACATATTAATAGTATATAACACACAGTTACACCATCTCTAACTCTTAATGTAATTATATTAAAAAAGTTAAGTTATACAATTATGTAGCGACTAACATCCATCCATACATTTATTATAGACATAGATAAATTACGAATATTTAGATTAACGTGTATAGTGAGAACAGTGTAGTTTTATTGTAAGAACTGAAAAAAGTTAGTGCCCGAACATGAAAAAAATATATAACGTATGAAAGAAATGATATTTTCAAATGGCATAAGAGTATAATATATTAAAGATTTTAAAAAATATGTTAGGGCTTAAAATTTTCAATCATAATTTTCATACATATATTGCAACTACCCAAGTAGCTCAGGGGATGATAGATACAGCAGCGAGACAGTACAAACATGTATTGTGCTTAGAAAAATTGCCACACTCCAAGGACTGCATCCTTTATGGCTTCAATATATTGTGCTGGCACCCAGTACACCCAATACCTGGACGCTTCTGTGGGTCCGAGTTGTAGGCCCTGAAAAAATGAGACATTGATTTTTTCAAACGACAACATTGCATTGCATATTTTGGTAATAAATAAATAATATGTCAATA
>DWQK01002970.1:0-12233 GCA_018231225.1 Noctuana stator | reverse complement strand
GCTGATTGGGCCAATTGTATCGATTTTGAGTTCCCACGCCGGTATGTAGTAGACACAGAGAGATGAAGCGTGGAAACGTTGATTATAGATAACTCTCTTTTGTCTGCGTGTTTATTAATCTCGAAAACGAGCAGATTTCTTCCTCTTTTATATGGTCTAGGTCTAATCTTCTTCTTAGTCACAGTCTTTCTTAGATACAGTGTCACCTCCACCTGACAGAATGGTCGTGGCTGCTCATAAATGTGGTATTTAAGGTTTGTGATATTATGGTGGTATAACGGGTCCTTGACATAGGTTATTCCCAATTTTTCGTAGTTGTCGGCATTTCTGGTGCACCGTGTAATTGACGTTTCTGTCACTACTGATTATGTCCGTCCAGCGAGTTGGGGAAGAAGTTTCCTTAGATAGCCGTCGTTAAACTAGGTCGGAGTAGTTACGAAAGTATCTAAAGCGCATCGAAAGTATCGTCTAGCCTAACAACAACAAGGATACATTCTAAATAATACTAATATATAAGCATTAAACGTTAATGTAAGATAATGTGCACTAACGTGTACACTATGAAATGGAAATCCCAGGGCCTCGTAAGTACACTTGAACTGTTTTAGTTAACAAATCGCCATACAATTTGCAAATAAACTTGCTACGGAACATTGCAACAAGGAACACTACCAAAGGGAATGTTCATTAATGCATCGGTCTAGTTTACCGAGTTTGCAGACCGATTCATTTGATCAGTCGCGGTTTGAACAAAACTAATTTGAGACTGCACTCGACCGCGGTTCGAATTCACAAGGATGCCAGTGTTTGAATAAACGAAATGAAGACTGACTTTAAAATAGGGGCTATAGTTACAGAGGTCAGTGGAGGAGGAAATCTACCATGCAAAGATCTTACCAACACGCATTCAGGTGCAAAGAACCAAGAACTCTGAAGTCGTAAACGCGTTGCTTCTTATGAGGACTGATTTGAAACAGTAGCTTATAATAAAGTGTCTCCAGTATGCCGCAGTTCCCCAACCGAGATACTGGGTGATGAGAGCAGGAATGCTACCTTCTCGGGCGAACTGTTCTACTACCTGCAAAGTCCAACGTTACATAGATGCGTTATGCATTGTTAATCTTAAGAATCGAGTCAAGATTGTCCCCACAATAGAAAATGGTCTAGCGAGTGTTCAACACTAATTGTAGTACGTAGCATAAAACAGAACTTGATGATATTTTTATATGGTAGAAATCTTACATCTTGAAACTACTGACGTGTAAAAAGCATTCGCAATAACGATTGCAGTGAATTTCCAGAATGCAGCCGCAAATCCTGGCATTTATGAGAGGAGGTCAGAGTTCAGTGGTTGCTGAACGTCATTTGGTAAAGTGCACAACTTACCATTGGACCGTGATTTATAACTTTTGAACTAGCAGAGTAAAGTTCGGATTGGCTAGGTGGGAAGTGGGAACTAATTCGAGAGCTTGCTTGGTCAATGTTTGGCAGGTGTGTCGAACAAATATCGAGTTTGAATGTAAATGTATTTGGATGTATTGTCGGCAAAGTATTTGTAATAAACAAATTTTAATGTATTTTGTTTCTTATATTGTTCCGAAAGTTAAAAAGGATTTGGACCATACCATTTTACCCCGTTTACTCTAGATGTATTTCTTAGACAATAAAATACAAATACTCTTTACATACAAAGAATTTTTCACACAAAGAAGAGTACGGTGCGCTAAAGAATAACTGTAGGCAGACATGTAGAACATAATATATACAATAAAAAGTTTAAGTGTATTTGTATAATATTCACAAATACAGGTTTAACGAAGACCAAAGTAACTTGATTTTATTTTATTAATTTCCCACCGTGACAACGACAAATGACAAAAATACATTTTGTAATCACTTTTATCTGCAACCTACAACATTTGGCACGAAAACTCCTCTAAACATTGGTACAAACATTGGCCCAAGTTGCCATTTGCCACATTAACGCCTTACTTTGACACTTTCGAACTCCCCTTCCCCCTCGAAAATTCTCGAACGTGATCTATTGCCTAGACCCCCGCTTCCGAATTTAAACGCGGGCAGTTAATCTTCGTTATCTTATTAGATCTTTTGCCGGGAAGCGGTTTATTTTCGGCCTCCTACTTTAGTGAAAGAAATTGATATTTTTCCAATTAATTCGTGCCGTATAGTAGGAATAATATTCAGTCAATGTTAGTTGATTATATTTATTCGAGATGCTTAAGATAATTAGGTCGACCCCTGTTGTGTATTGCTTACCATGCAGACTCGACATACAAAGGATCCCAGGTTCGATTTCCAGCGAGGCGGAAGTTTAATAGATGTATATAGATTTCTATTCAAGGTATGGGTTTTTGTGTGCGAATTTAACGCGAAAATTATTGTGAGAAATCCAGTATGACGTTTTCGTAATGCCCTTAAAACCTCCTTTCAACATAATTATTATCAAAATAAAAAGCTTTCATTCATCATAAAGTATTGGTATACAGTGGATGAACATTAAATAATACGGTTCATCGACTTTAAGCGCCCTTTTGGCTAAGGTAGGCCAAAAAAAACTATCGGCACTCTTTTTAACACTTAAATATGAGTATATGCCGCAGAAACGAAAACTCTTACTCTACTGCAGTAACAATCTTAACAGCACACCTATTAACCATAAGAAAACTTTTTTCAGCGCTCGGAAAATTCTGAGACTCGAGATGTTTCTTTATAAAAACAAGTGGAGTGGCTCGGGGCGGTAAGCGATTTATAATTTGGCTCGTTTGCTGCTAATTTACGACCGCTTTATCAGCGGTTACAGGGGCACCATATTTCTCGAATATTTATGCAGTCGCCCTCTGACTCTGTTAGTCACGTGACTCGCGGTAGGCGGATGTTGTATCTGTAATAAAAATGTTGTGTAATTCTCTCTTGATCTTAATACAAACATTATTGTTTTACTGTAATTTACACAACAAATTATAACAGGCCCACTGAAAATCAGTGTTTAGTGCTTAGTAGGTAAGTATCTTTAAATAAGTTCAAATTGTGAAAACGTATGAGAAACGTAAACGTATGAGTATTATTTCCAGAGGCGGCTTTTGGGAGTGACGAGCGGGACAACCGGCCAGGGCCGTGCTCTTGCAGGTGCCCCGCGCTATCATTCTAGCGTTTTGACTGTTCATAAACGAATGTTTCACGTTATAATTTGTATTATTTTATTATATTTATTTTAATCCACCCTGAGCCTCGCAATGGCTAAGATCGCCCCTGATTATCTCTACCCATCCACCATTGGGATACACCCACTGCTGGGAACGATTCCAGGGAACGCTCTACCACAATCTTTAAATGCAGGTTCGTGGAGAATTAAATAACCACGTTCATATTTCTCGACGTGAGTACAACAAAATTAAATCTAGCGATAAATTGACTATAATAAAAACCTATTAGCGAAGCCAAACTAATTTTAACATAGCCAATGAATTTTTAAACGAACCGATGAAAGTTTAAACAATGGCTCCGATTTGCGGCGCATCAACTATTCAGTGCACAGATGCGCTGATTTAGCAGAATTTATGGTTTAGTGGTGAAACTACTTTGGGACTAATTTGCATTTTTAATAGTTTAATCGGGTCTCAGCGAGCATAGCTCTGTTGGTAACATAGTGATTATAATTAAACTTTGGTGTAGATCATAAGCGATTTTAAAGCAGACACGGGCGCGTGTGGTACTCGGTAACCGCTAGCAGCAAATTCTTGCGCGCTTGCACGCGCTTCGAAGGAAACAAATACCTACTCTAATAAATCGCATTACCTTTTAATTAAATACTTTCATAATATTGTTTCTATTGACGAACCGCGTGGTGTAGTGGTTACCACGCCAATCCACCATTCGAAGGGTCCCGGGTTCGATCCACGGGGCAGAAATTTAAATGATGAATTTAGATTTCTGTTCTCGGTCTGGGTGTTTGTGTATATATGTGTTTGTATGTGTCCATGGCACCCACGACACAGTGAATCCTAGTGTGAGGCTGTGAGTGTAAAGCGTTATTTATTTATTTTATCATTACAATTTTAATTATTCATAAATCTAAAAAGCTTGTTCAATAAAAATGCCGAATAAAATAAAATAGCATAGTACTCGTACATAATCTAATAAATCGCTTCTTTATTGAAATTCAAATTGCCGCTTTCACAATTTCTAGACACCCTTTATAATTTTGGCCATGTATTGCTTTAGAGCTCCTCAATAAAACCCCTCATAAGAATGATAGAGGCCATTCAAAATCACTTTCCGTGGAACGATAAAACGCAGCGATATATCTTGGCGATAGCGCCAAATGTGCTGTGCACATCGTAGACTGATACCGGCGATTTGTCAAACAATCCGTATGAAAAGTGTTGGGTACCCATTCACTTAATACAAGTATTATGTCACTTACTAGGGTTCTCTACGACTGCTCTCTCCAGTTCAACGGCACGCCAGCAGTGTCCCCGTCAGGACCGTAATCTTCTTCTTTCTTTAATTGACGACCCGCGTGGTGTACTGGTATTCACGCCAGTCGAAAGGTCCCGGGTTCGATCCCCGAGACGAAAATTTAAACACTAAATTTGGATTTAGTGTTTAAGTTTTCGTCTTTGTATGTGTCCATGGTACCCACGACACAGGGAATCCTAGTGTGGGCTGTGAGTGTGAAGTGTTATTTATTTATTATCATTTATTGCTTTTCTACAACTCCAAGTTACGAGGATAAGTATGAAGAACATTGGTGTGATTTAAAATAAAGCCAAATTACAATTGTATCTTTTATAACGAAATGTCTATATTTGGCATTGAGGATATAATAATGTGACGCGCAAGTTATCGGTCGACAGAGTCAGAGAAAGTCGCATAGAGGGGTCATATAGTTTTTTACTTACGTGACGATTTCTACCATTCAACTCCCACTGCAAGCTGCAGCGCATATTGTATATCTTTTCCATAGGAAGTAAGGCCGATGTTACTTTAAATTATGCACTTATAATCCGTAAAAATATACTGTCGTCCGCCGTAGTCGCGGATATATTTCCACGTCACTTCACTCGTCCAAATTTAATCTAATCTGCCCTCGAAAATAGGCATAATACAACCATTTCTCGCGTTCATTTCTGACATATCAAGTTGTGTACGACTCTGTCCCGTCCCTTTGTCACTGTCACGGTGACAGATCGCGGTCGTTCGATCCGGATACTTCGTCGCCCTTAGCCCGGCCCTTGGCTCTAAGCTCTCTGGACTTAAAGGTTAGTCTGGACCGATGTAAAGATTTGTGTCGATAATGGTACAGTGAACCCTAGGTATTGCAAACTACTACTAGGTATGACTTAATAAATGGTACAGTCTCCAAAATAAATTATTGAATTTAAATTGTTTATCAATTTTTAACTGGGAGTTGGTTTTCATTTTTCGCTTAAAATAACATGAAGATGGACTAAAGAGTCAGAATAACTGACTGATAATTTATGAAAAAACCACATTTAAAAATCCAAAAACTTTAGCAATAACACTATATGTTGTCTCTACAAACATTCATCACAGAAACACCGCTATCCATATCCTTTTTGTTAATAAATAAACAGGATCCGCGCAAATCGACTGCACTCTAAAAGCCCACGATTTATGTCCGATTGTTCCCCGAAAGATGGCTCCGGAGAAACTGTCTTAAGATTGGCACGACGGTAGAACAAAGGCTATAGAAAATGTTCAGCGATGGAAGATAAATACAGTACATAAAAAACAAAAAACGTTAGTATACTAAGATATAATTAAGTTTGATCGCACGATTCAGTGCTTAATTATTACCCAGTTTTATTGTGAAAAGTATTATTATAGATGATAGAACATGGTATATTTAGCCAAAGGAGAGACCACCGCCTCCCTCTAAACTCACTATGAAGCTAATCTTGTGTTGTCAAGTTCTTGTGTTGATTCAGGAGGTATGATTGATGGATTGAAATTAGATTGATGCAATCACCATGCCTTTAACCCTTTTTATGTCCCACTGCTGTAAACTGGTTTCTCTCCACAACCGAGGAACAGAAGGCATCTTTGGGGAACTTGCAAATGGAGTTCGTTACAATAAATGACGGTTCGATATTACAGAATAACAAAAGGGATCAAATCTGTTTAGTTATTGTAGAGAAATATAGAGAAACTAATACAAGTGATGGTTTCTCGCATCCAAATAAACTCGCTCCAGAACAAAAAATAGAACGACAGCATTACAGAACGAACAGGCGTATAACTTAGAAGTAAGTGGTTGCACTCCGTACGGACGCACCTGGACCTTGTTTATTGAATGGAAAAATGGCTCCTATCAACATTTTTTGTGTCCATTGCCCAAGATTTGTTTGTGGTTGAATTTTATTAGGTTGTGGTTGGAGACAAATTGGGTTTATATTGCTGGAAACAGCGTTCGAGTTTTGTGTATAAATAGTTTTGTGTATTTTCGTCATATAATATTGGTAACAGTGAGAACACTGATAGCTTAGTTGTTGAATTTCGGCGTACGGTTTCAGTTTGACTGGGTTCAATGCACCTCTTACCGTAAATAAGGTTTCAACTACAGGCTAAAGTAACATTTTTTTAGACTTAAAATAATCTTAATCTTTGACCCTTTTCATAATCCACTGTTGGGTACAGGTCTCTCCCAGCAGCTGGATGCAGTATTCAAACTAATATCCTCAACTGAAACTATCGAATACCATCGAATAATCCGAAGTACGAGTAATTTCATGTTTAACCATAACCATATTATAAACTGTATTTAAATATCCCAAACTCCATATTCATAACAACCCCGCTATCCAGCAGTCTACACCAAGAATATGTCCGATAAATAATTAAATTCACCACAATTATGATAACTTTGCAGTCCTCGAAGCCATAGTATTCGGGCAGCGCGCGTTATTTGACACAATCCCTAACTAGTTGAAATTAGTTTCGGCTACTTCGCTTGACCGAAAGCATGAGTGTTCGACTCAGCATGATAATTAGCATTGGCAGTGTAGTGTTGCGGAAGTTGCGCATTGCACATCGTAATATGCAATTCCGTGTTGAATATGTAGATATGTTATTTGGTTTGCTTTCTAAAATACAACCTTTTACGACCAGAGAAGTGGCAGTGTTTTTCCTTCCATTAAAAATTAAGCGAGTTGTGTTCTATGAAATGGCATAATTTTTTTGGGAAGTTTAACTAGATCAGTTAGGCTATTTTTTCAGAAAATCAGATTACAATGAAACTATTCTACCGGTTCTTACTTTATAAAGTCATCGAGAAGATGGGCCATAAATGGACGGTCCATCTAACGTTTTGTCAAAAAGTTTATCAAACGTTTGACCCAATTAGGAAAGCCCTCACCCGGTTTAGGTATTCCCGGGTGGAGCGAAGTACTCCAAAACACAATTGTGACCGCCCAGGGGACTGGTTTGCGTATATCTAATGAGTTCCGGATTTTTCGGTCAATAGAATTAAATATTTATGTATTATAGCGAAGATAAATCAATATTATCATGAGTTTAGATTATAAGGAAGCTTGGGATTTGAGCTAAGTCTGCCAGGCTATTTCTACAGCCACAGTAATTTTTTACTTAATCGATTGTAAGCAGTTCGCGGTAGAGTGTTAGTGACGCACACGCCTAGCTGTCACTTGTGCTCACTATCAGGCTTAAGCTATACTGCATAATTTGTTAATAATATGGAATTTATACATTTGATTTTAAAGGAGCGCCGAGAGTTTTTTCCGCCGGCTTTTTTCTCCCGGCCTACCGCAGCCAAAAGGGCGCCTAAAGCCGATGTACCGAGTTGTTTGACGTTCATCCAGTGTATACGTGTACCTTACGATGAATAAAAATTTTTGAATTTGAATTGAATTTGAATGAAGTCTGTTATGTAGGTACCTAAGGCCTTGTGCACATCTACCTACCCTAAAGGTATTCCTTCATAATTTTATTATGTTACGGTTATCTAAAGAGATCGTTAGTACAGTGATCAGACAAGACATTTCTATGTTCGTATTGTTCTATGTTTGTATGTCCTAGTGTTCTTTTTATTTTTCGGTGTAGAATAGAAGATTTTGTTGTTGTAAATAACTCAAAATCTAAATTATATGTACCTACTTGCATTTCTTTTGTAGCAAACTGGAAGTTATAGTGGACGAAATTTAAACTGTAATAAAACAAATTGAATATGTAAACGCTATGTTTATTGTAATGGTAGTAGAATAAAGAAACATACTATTATTATAAGACTTGTAATTTAAAGTGGTGTCATAGTAACATTAGTAACGATTTGCTAGCAGTCTACCTTTGATATCTTAGGTATGACATGACACAAAGTATTTAAATCTATTTCTAGAGAAAAACTCATACTAAAAAAGTCCAGTCATGAAAAATCCCCCGCCACAAGTCTGTATGTGCATTAAAACAGTTATGAACAAAGCCTTATCAGGTTTTTAATCATTCTTTAAATTTTTTTAATAATTAAAATTTAATTAATGCGTTCAACCATTATATTAGATATTTATTTACCTGGTCATCATACTCAGTCAGGTTTGTCAAGAATTTGCATCTTTTATTTAAGGGATTTATGATTAAAAATAATACAAAATAGGGATTATTATCATAGTTTATTCAGTAAAGGAAAACAATTGAGCAATTAAAGCATATTGTATTATCTCGAATGCGTCACAGGTAATTACAATTGCTTTAAATTAATCTTAGCGGTAAAAAATTACAGTTGAATAAATTTTTCTTATAATTACTTTCACTGACTGACTCCACTGATTTTTACTCTTCTTACTATTTAATAGTTCTCAGCACGTTAATCGATACTTAAATATATTAATGCCAGAATTTAATCTCAACGCATTGCGCCACATGAGTTTTAAATTTAAAAAAATTCTATTATTTATTGCCAATTATAATATTATTATTGTGAAATACCATCTGTTTACACAGTAACTTATATTTCATCATTAGGTATATTAATATAATCTCCACCAATCCGCATTGGAGCAGCGTGGTGGAGTATGCTCCAGGCCTTCCCAGGTTGTGGGGAAAGACCCGTGCCCAGCAGTGGGACGTAGAAAAGCATTGAAGGCAATGCATGTTAATATATGTGTTTCATTATGTTTATATATCTTTCTGTAACGCCTATAATTCTAATACGATTTGTGCCGAGAACATTAATTATCTTAGTCATAATACTATAATTTAGATAATCTGGTTGTGTAATAAAATGCTTATACTAAATCAAAGTACATACTACATTAATTGATCTACTAGTAACTTTAAATAACTAGAACATTATTGCACTAAGTGTTAGTTTTTTTGGGTGTTTTTTACTTAATACCTTATTAAAATTTCGTGCAAAATTTGGGTGAAAAATTTAAACATCTATATTTTGATGATGCATCGCAACTAACTCTTATAGTATAACAGCCCTTTGATTCAACGATAACAAATCTATAATTCTTGATACTGATTTTGAGAATATGAATCTTTTATCTCTGTCAAACTTGTATGAGTGAAAGAGAAGGATATATATAAAATATTTTTCAATTTCAGTTCGACATTTAAAGGATGTTGCCCAAAATCCGTGCCAGGAAGTACATTCCCGTCATAACTGACTTTAATTAAGACCCTGTTCCAGCTATACTGTTATTTGTTGTGAATAGTCACCTTTATGAAAAATATTCTTATTTTTCTATAGTTGTGCTTACTGGTTCTGCAGAAATTAGCCTTAGCTTCATAATTATTATAACTATGTAAGTAGATATTTCTATGTACCGTTTTTACGGTTCAGTATTGATGTATATTTAAATTAAATCAATGACTGATTGGAATATTTCTTGCTTAATTTTAGTCTACAACATAATGTTTAACTAGTTCTCTAAGATAATTCATATATTTTAGTTCGAACAACGACCGTGAAATAGTTTGCTTTATTTTGTGTCTAAATTTAATTTTTTTAAGCTAGATGCCAGTTTTAAAATAAGAAAAGCACCCATAAAAATGATTACGTAACGTATAATAAAATACATAACACAATAGCGTAATATTTACAAATGAATGACAAGAATAAAGCAAGATATAATATAGACTTCTTATGAACTAAACATAATTTTTTTATTATTTTATAATATTAATATGACCCGAAACATATAAAACTATAATTTCAAACAGTCACACTTCACACAGTAGCTACAATATTATACATAAGTACGTAAAATTAATTGTGCAAATTAAATATATCTGAACGATAAATTTATCTGGCAACATTTTACCGCGCGCCCCTTTTTTCTACAATGGCAACACTCTCTCTCTCTCTCGCAACGAACGCCTCAACTCAACGAATGGTACTTTTGGTTTTGTAACTTGTATAAAATAAATGAGATAATTCATTTAACAGAAGTTTTATCCTAGACTCAGCTCTTACTACGAGCTCTTTGAATCTGTGATATTTTTACGAACGGCGAAACAAAATAAAATACAATCGAGCAAAGTATGCATTACCATAACATGCAATGTAATCAAATTGACAATTTTACAAAACTGCATTTTTCGTAGTCCGTTTAAATGCTTTAGTGTGTGGCCTAATTTGTTGGACACAGAATAATGATTTACCATACGAGTAATAACGAGTTAGCGAAAGCACTTTGCGTTTTATAGTGAGTATTAGCTAGTAATATACAGCAGTTAATTCATCAAATGTTTGCAGTATTGAAGCTCAAAGTTTTTATTTATAGTAGGTACATTAACTTTGGGATAGTTCACTTAGAACGACTGTCTTTGTGTATTTCCATTTTTTTTTCTATGTCTTTACCGTCATAAGTTTTTTACTCTGTGGCGTGCACAATAAAGTAAACATTGTTGTTGTTATTGTTGGTAATTATAGCAAAAAACCCATTGTGCAGTTCTCTATAAAAATACATAATCGAAATCGAATCTCACTTTTATCGATACACAAACTTTACCAATTACCAGTAGGTATTCGTTTCATTATCAAATGTCATTTAATTCTTTTTTGTGTTCACTTTTACTAGTCAATTACTCTAAAAATCATTCGTTAATTCAATCGCAGTGACACACAACAGCAATAGATAAACACCAATTATTATGCATAAACATTTAACGACACCAACTACAATTTCGAACTACCCACAATAAATAAGCGTTATACATCTAAAAATATGCTTTATTTTGTCGCCTTTAAAACATCATTTGGTTATTATAAACAATTTGTACATTATCATTGGTATTTTTTAGCTTTTTATTTTGTAAGCTATTTTTTTAAATTTTGCAATGATCCGTTTTACTAAATATGCCGTTATAAAACATAGCTATGCTAAGACATATTACCTTTTAACCATTAGTAGCATATCAAGGCAAAGTCCTTGATCTAAAATCTAAGGCTAAAGAATCGATAGTTTCGAGACAAATATCAGTGTTTTAAGAATATCCTTAAAATCACGAAAATGACATGTACCCTCAAAACACGAACTAAACAGACATATCTCCATCCTCATCATACATTGCGGGTATGTGCGGGTTAGAGTGAGATAGATAGATATCGTGCACGAAGTTTAGTAGAAGAACAACAGTCGCTCTTGAGCCGTCCCCGAGAGCAGACGCCAGCCACGCTTGATGTTCAAGTACTGGATCACTGCGCGAACGCAGATTAATATGCCTGTAAACAAAGAATTAATCCTACTATTATTTCTAAAAAATCATCACTAACCCCTCACAGACCCACAGCTGGGCAATGCGCCATAAAAAAATGTTCGGCACACAATTAACATTATACAAAAATGGAACGAATGAAATACGTACCAAAAGCCATGATAAGCCACCACAGCCACGAGTTTTCGTGGGAAGCGAGCTCGGTGGAATGCTTCACGATGAGAGTCCACTTGGCGAGCGACAGTCCGAAGCCAGCGAGCGCTCCGTAGCGACTGGCCACAGTGTGGCAGAAGCACATCAGCAGCAGAAACCCGATCCAGTTGAACAGAAACGCCACTGTAACGTCAATATTGATATTTTTTCATCGGTTATAAGTACCAAATAAGACAGCATAGCCGCGCTGGTAACTGTGGATGGTAAGCGAAAGATTACACTGTTAAGCAACCACGGGCGCAATAGTTACGTGGCAAGTTTCATGGGCCCTTCCGTGCTTCGGAGGGCACGCTAAGCCG
>DWQK01002969.1:0-12234 GCA_018231225.1 Noctuana stator | reverse complement strand
ACTAATAATAAATACTTATCAATTAAGTTCACATCACATAATAAATGTATCGCTATTTCACTTAATTAAGTAAATATAAGCAATTTTTGTACTATATAAAATAAACAACAAAACTTATATCGGTAACGTAAATATCTATATAAGTCAAAACATTAAGTATACTTATACTAGATGTGCTCCGCGCATTTACCCGCGTTAAGAATAGTAACGTAATGCTTGATAGCCTATAACCACACACATTTATATCTATACTAATATATAAAGTTGAAGAGTTTGTTTGTTTGATACTTGCACACTAGATTGCACACTAGATTTTAAACAACTCAGTCAAAGAAAACAGGTCTTTATAATCTGAGGACAAATGATATGGCGACTTCGGTTCCTTCTTCGTTGATGTCATGTCAGCGTATGGAGAATTTGGTCCGATTGCGTCATACGGAGACATGAAACCTGAAGGCCTTGGATTTGGGGGCGTCGGTGAGCCATAACCACTCATCATCGACTTAGAAATGCCTGTATCCCCAAATCCTGCTGAGCCGAGAAAATTAGCATTTGGAATTGGAAAGTAGGAGTTTACATACTCATGATGTGGGTTTGAAGGCTCTGTACTTGGAGGTATATATGGGATGGGCAAGGGAGCTATGGAAGGAACTGCATCGTCTGTCAGAAGAGCTGGAAGTGGATTTGAATCTGGAGGAGGATTATGGATTAAATTACTTACTATCAGTAATTGTAAGGCGATAGCCAAATTGTTTAGAACGTTTGTATCAAACGGTGGACATCCTGGTACAGATTTTGATGGCTTTGGACTGGACAAGGGTTCCTTTGATAAATAATGAGCTGGTGCTATGGAGTCGCTTGGTGGATTTGGTATTGCTGGAATTGCTTGAGGTTTTGGAGGCTGTTGATACGATGCTCGGTAAATAATCGGTTGGGGCCCAACTGGAGAATCTAATGCGTTTGAAGATTGGTAACTGGCAGGTTTGATAGGGTTGACTTTATTCACTGATGCTGTTGCTGGGTTAGCTGGTGGCTTGTAGGGAACTGGTGTTGGTGCTTGGTACTGTGGCTGGTAGGGTTGTGGTATCTTTGGGGGTACTGGCTGGGTCTGTGCATATGATGGTTGGTAGGCCGTTGCTGGTGCATAGCCTGGCACCCTGACAGGCGATGGAGTCGGAGAGTAGGGTGGTTGGTACGCTGGAGGAATGTATGGCTGAGCGTAGACTGTGGGTTTCGAAGAATAGCCGAGAGATGGATACATATACCCTGTACTGGGGTATGGAACTGCTGCATATTGGATGTACGGACTACTTGCGTACGATGCTATGACCTGTAAAGAAATGGGCAATTAACAAAGAACATAACTATATCTATATAATTCGACTGAATTTTGCTTTATGTTTGTAGGTGAACAGATTTGAATCATTCTTTTTCTATTTGAAAGCCGGTGCTTCCCGTGTCCCATTTCAATTGGGTCCCGTTCTGACTATGGCCTCCTTGAGAAAACCATATAAATTCCAAATTTGCATTAAGTATGTGCGCGACTACGCTGGTCCAATGCGGATTGAAGCAGCATGGTGGAGTATGCTCCAGGCAGTCCTCGGTTGTGGGGAGAGACCCGTGCCCAGCAGTGGGATATAAGAAAGGGTTGAAGACATGTGCGCGACAATTTTTAAGTCGGTTGTTTACGTAACGCGATTTATAATTATTTGAAGTCGGTATGATGAATGTTCTTACCTCAGAAATAAAAAACTGGATGGTGATAAAATACAAATAATCTAGCCCCATCGCTTGTAAGATAACTATTGAGAGATAATTGTTAGTCACATCTCTTTATGATATAGATTTCTCCTTATCTCTGATAGTATCAGTTATAATTTTAGTATCAATTCCCTTATCAGTAAGGCGTGTGGTATTTACTTCGTAACATATACTCGTATATCGTAACACTTACCTAAGTTAATTCCTTAAAAGGATTAATTAGTTAATGCTTCAGTTTAGTTATTTGGCACTTTTCATTATTTTTATTTTATAGTTTATGAGTTGCAAACAGCACTAAAGACCGCTAGTGGCAAATTTCATGCGCGCTTCCGTGCTTCGGAGTCCACGTTAAGCCGTCGGTCCCGGTTGTTATCGATAGATAACAGTCGTTAAACCTGGTCGGATGCCCATTTGGCGATTTGACAACACCCGACACGGGTTGGCTACCAACCCGTGTCTCCACCAATCCGCATTGCAGCAGCGTGGTGGAGTATGCTCCAGGCCTTCTTCGGTTGTGGGGAGAGACCTGGTAGTTCTCCAACTTTAAATTTTACGAGTAAAGTATTTACTAAGTTCTAATCTTATTTCCATTTAAGTTACCAATAAGTTTAATCGCGGTGTTCATAACCTGAGTATTGGGTTTGTTGAAAAGGTCACAGGGTCGTCGATTTAGCGCCGAAATTCAAAAAAGCATTTATCACTTTACGTTAAGTCTATAGTGACGAATGAAAGCGTTTTTATATTATAATATTTTGTTTAGAATTTAGAAGCTAATATTGCGATAGCTTTCCTTTTGCAAGATGACGGCCGTTAGATGGCGCGATGTATGTTCGCGTCACAGAGCACAACTGCAAAACTTAATTTTATTATGTTATGTACGTTAATGCGTTATATTTTAGTGGGTTTACGAAGCCATAATAACTTTTTATTTTAACTAATAGGTTAACCATGTAAATATATATGTGGTTAATCTATTAATGAGTGCCGAAAGATGTGAAAATCAGATAATGTTAATAATTATGAAACATTAATTTTTAACAAATCAATCAGCTTGAAAATTCAAAACACACGTTATCACTTCTTTCGGCAGTCCTAATGAATTAATTGTTTATTGAAACAGCTTTCATACCTATTTAAGTCCAGAGCTTTACGTAAGCCCACGACTTATAAATAACGAATCCACGTCACGACGCGACGAGCTAACGAAATAGGTTTCGCATTACCGAAGGCTTTATTTGTATCGAACTACGTTTTAATATCGCCGTAGCGATGGATATCGACTTTCGTTATTTTCGTGATCGGATATTGGATACTGTTGTTATTTTGGATTGGAAGGCTTTTACCTGTTCCAAAAATAATAGTTGTAAGTTAAGTTAAGAATGGAATTCGTAATAATAAAATTGATGAACGAATCGGTCACTGACATAGCTCGAAGAATTCACGCTCAAGTGACTCAAATGGACGCTCAAATTTAATTTAATTTAATTTAATGTGAGGCATTAAAGCGCCCCAAAGCAGCCACGGGGTCGAGCTGAATCTCATCTAATCTTACTTTGGGGATAAGCGGCAAATATCACGTTATTTTTATTCCCGCAAGAAATTCTAAAATTGCAAGAATATAATTATAGTGACAAATGAAAATACTTTCAGTAAAATGTTTTATTTTCATTTCAAATCACTTTCTCTCTTTCAAAATCAATCCAACGCATTGACACTAACACTAGAAACACACATTTTTACAAATCTTACGTGAGATTGGGGGATAGGGAAAGGTTATTATTCCATTAGGGGTCGAAAAATCGCTAAAAACGCTTCAAGTAATTAATAGACCGCCTTATTGCATTCTATAACAATTATAGGGTGATCTGCAGGCTATAGGCTATAATTATATTTGACCACATAATCACGAATCATATAACGAAATTTGTCTCGGAACTATTCGACTATTCGCTAAAAGAATAATTAAATCTTTTATCTTATCTTGCACGTTAAGAAAGTGTCTCTGTGTTATCTCCAACACGATATCTCCGAGTAAAAAGTTGCGTAAAAAACGATAAATTGCATAATAAATTTAGTTTTATATAAACGCCAGTTCAATATAACAGCTATTACAGAACGCAATATCACTTTCAAAGCATCACTTTTAATAATAATAATATGAGTTCATTAATATATCCGTTTTGTATACAGCTAATTGTTATTCAAGTAAGTGAATAAATAATTCTTATTAATAAGGGAAGGAAGATATATAAAGCTGAAGAGTTTGTTTGAACACGCTAATTTCTAGAACTACAAGTCGGATTTGAAAAATTCTTTTTGTGTCTGATAGCTACATTAATGAGGCAGGTTATAGGCCATGAAGCGTTACGTTGCAATTCTTAACGCGGGTGAAACCGCGTGACACAGCTAGTAGTTTATACAGTTACAGTCGACGGTTATTTTTATGTCGTTAAACCTGATAGTGTGGATCGCAAGCGATCACACTGTTAATCAACCACGGGTGCGGCCGGTATTCGGATGGGTGACCGCTAGTGGCAAACTTTATGCATTATTTATGCACTGGAGCAGCGTGGTGTATGCCATCAAAAGGGGATGAGGGCAAAAAAGTTAACAAACTATACGGCGCTGCCATATCAATCTGTAGTGAGTCAAACTACAGAACGGCAGAAACTTGAACAATGGGTCAACATATAATATTATATAAACGTATATTTTATAAAATGATTTTACTTCCAGGTTGTATACTCTCAATGCGCCAACAGAATAGTCCAGGGTCCAAACGGACCAATAGAACTGCTGCCGAACCAAGTATTTGTTCCACCTGGAGTGCCTTACTTCGGTCCCTTGTTCCCTCCAGGGCCATCAGCACCACAAGGGCGGCCCGTCTTAATACAAGGTCCCCCACAACCAGCCAAGAGTCCAGCTCAACCCATCCTCGTTCCAGGAGCTCCAGCATTTCCAGCTGAATACACAAATATTCCTAATCTCGGACCAGTTATTACAAACTTTGTACCTTACTCGTCAGCGCCTGCCGTGATATCAGGTAACGCTCCAAATGTAGCGTCAGGACTTCCTAACATCGTGTCAGGACTTCCTAACATCGTGTCAGGACTTCCTAACATCGTGTCAGGACTTCCTAACATCGTGTCAGCAAACCCTGTTGTGTCTAACGCGGCGTCAGCAGTATTGCCAGCTGAAAGTTACCCGCCGACGATTGTACACGACAGCAGTGTGGCCAACAGCTTGGCAAACGCCTTGCAATTGTTGGTGGTGAGCAATTTGATAGGCAGCACTTTACCAGGACCGTATGACGTTTACAATATACCTCCTTACAACTATATTTACTGATTAGGAATGTGACGTTACAAAAAACTTTGTAGCTAATTAATTTATATTATTTATTTTTGTAGATAAGCGTGTATAAACATTTTTGTTAACAAACGAATAAAATTTCTTTATTAAAATGATGGTTTTAATGAATTTACATCTATATATCTATACTTGATTATCTATTTTTGATTGTTTGTTTGTTTGTTTGTATTGAATAGGCCCCGAAACTACTGGACCGATTTTAAAAATTATTTCTGTGTATGATAGCTATGAGTACATTCATGAGGAAGGTTATAGGCTATCAAGCGTTACGTTACTATTCTTAACGCGGGTGAAACCGCGTGGCACAGCTAGTATACACGTTTAAATTCTCAGTTCTTTCTCTCTTCCCTACATTCTTAAAACCAATTCGTACTCATAAAGGAAGCGATCTGAAGTGCGCAGTCAGTTTTCGTGTATCCGTGACCTACTTTCTATATATATTATGAGTTTGATAGCAAAGTGATGTCTTGGCAGACGGACAGACAGATCTCTATCGTTATAAATGATGGCGAGACGGACGAGCGCTCAAACTGCCCTGATATCATTATTAAAACTAACAATCTTAATACCGCTTCTTACGTTCCGGTTCATTCGCACGCACTTTTAGTAATTAAAATATTTTCTCTTTAGTTCTCATGTTTGAAGGGACCCCGTGCCCAGCTGTGGGACTGTGATGTTGTAATGACGGTAATTATTCACTTACCCGGTTGCTAAGTTCCGCCGAAACGGCTTGAACGATTCTTATGAAGTTTTGTGTATATTCAGTTTTCAATAGCTTTAAGAATAGGATGTAAACTATTTTGTACTCCTCCGTGATAAAGATGAATCACCCTAAAAAAAAACAACAAATTTTTTTTTATAACTATTGGTTTTTTTGTAACTTTTGTACAAAAAGATTTTTTTTTTAATTTTTTTAAAAAATTTCACATGCAAAGTTAATTACAACCATAAATTTTCACTGTCCAAATTCAAAATCAAATTCAAAAATTTTTATTCATCATAAGGTACACGTATACACTGGATGAACGTCAAATAATTCGGTACATCGTCTTTAGGCGCCCTTTTCGCTAAGGTAGGTCGGGAGAAAAAAGCCGGCGGAAAAAACTCTCGGCACTCCTTTAAAATCAAATGTATAAATTCCATTTTATTAACAATTATGCAGTATAGCTTAAGCCTGATAGTGAGCACAATATGTCAGATTTGTCTTTAATATATATAGCAGGTACTCATATTTTACGCGAATGACGATCAATTCAGCGTTTCAAAGTTGATTAGTGACAAAAAAGTTATATCTACTGTGTCTATTAGTTCAAATCCATTCAATCGGTCGTCGATACCAACCCACTTTGTAGGTTTTAGTTTGTAACTTCGTCAAATACATCTTCTTATTCCGCACGCGATGAATGACAAGAGAACCAACAATTTGTTAAACGCCTCGGTGTTACCATGTTCTATTCAGGCGCTGTTAAAATATTCAAACAAATAACTTTACACGTTTCAAGCCATACTTGTTACTCCATAATCATCTTGTGTCTATCTCATAATAATAACATAACGGTGCTAAACTAGCAAACTTGATTGTATCTGTTGTTTTTGATAAGCCGCACCTGTAATCGCAGGCGATTATAACTCTATACATTTAAGAAACAGAGTTCAGAATAGCAAAAACGCATGGCAAATATTTAAAATTCTTTAAAATAACTATGAGCATTAAAAAAGTCTTTAAAATTATATTTGACTAGCGGTTTCATCCGCGTTAAGAATAGTAACGTAATGTCTGATAGCCTATAACCTTCCTCATGAATGTAGCTATTATATACAAAAAGAATTTTTCAAATCTGACTTATAGTTCCAGAGATAAGCGCGTTCGAACAAACAAATTCTTCAGCTTTATATGTATATTGGCATAGATATTATACAAAAGAATTTATAACAGAGCGTGTACAGAATAGTTCATGACGAAGACAAAGACAAAATTATTTATTTGCACTTGTACGAGTATAAAGGTGTAACTAACATAATTATATCCTAGTTAAACCGTATTTAAATTCTTAAATAACAATAGAATGAAGCCAAACCCTTTAGTCATTCATTATGTTACTCTACAATTAATACTATAATATATTAATAAATACTATTCATTTTCAAATTTTCCCTTCAGCAAATAAAGTATTGGCTATAAGATCTCTGATAGAATACCTCGACAACTTTTAAATTGTGTTCCGTAATAATGATGTAACTGTACAAAATATAGATGGCGGTAGTTGTTTCTGATAGGTCGGTTTGAAGTGCTGATCATATCTACATTAATGTACGCTTGTTTGTCTTGTAGCCACGAGCTGTGTTCGGTGAAAGTGCTTGGTTGTACTTGTTCTTGGTTCGCCCACATGGTTATTGTGTCAATATATCAAATTTAAGATACTATGAAACAAGCGCAAGCGATCTCACTGTTAAGCAACGTCGAGCGCGGCCGGTACTTGATGGGTGACCGCTAGTGGTAAATTTCATGCGCGCTTCCGTGCTTCGGAGGACACGTTAAGCCGTCGGTCCGGTTGTTATCGATAGATAACAGTCGTTAAATCTTGTCGGAGGCCCTTTAGGCGGTTTGACAAAATCCAACACGAGTTGGCCTCTAACCTTTATCTCCACCGCATTGGAGCAGTGTGGTGGAGTGTGCTCCAAGCCTTACCCGATTGTGGGGAGAGACCCGTGTCCTACAGTGGAACATAAAAAACGGGCAAGGTACTATATACAGTAACTGAATTGTCATTTTTCGCGCTGTTTCGTTTTCCATTTCGACGTCCGTGTGATCTAATTTTTAACTTAATTTCATTCCCAACTCATTCATTTGTAAACAGTAACCATACCACACCAATTGCAGAGTGTGTTTTTACATTTATTTATAAACTAGCTTGTGCCCGTGACTTCGTCTGCGCAGGATTAGTATTCCGAGCAATTCACACAATATCTTTATAAATTATAGCCTATATGTTATTCTGATGTATAAGCTATATTATTGCAAAGTTTCATTAAAGTCCATTCAGTTTTTTTAAGTGAATGAGTAACAAACATTCATCCATCCATCCATACTTACAAACTTTCGCGTTTATAATATTAGTAGAAGAAGGATTATTTAGTGACGGGCCCGCTAGCAACATGTGCCGTGTAATAGGTTGCTAAGAGGTTATTACTGGACGGGAACCGCATAGGTCTTAATCGCAACTCAATGCCTAGGGTTGTCACAAGGGACACCATTCATAAATTAGATCTAAGGCACAATGTAAGAAACATTACCATAACATCAAAATCATAATAATATTACTCTAATTCATTAAAACGTATTAAAATAGGTATCTAAACTTAATGAAATTCAAATAAATCAATCGATACATCAGATTTAGGAACCAAACTAATGTGCTAGTAGTTGTTTGTAATAAAATTATTCTCACCAAAATTCATAAAAGTAAGCATACCTTATTTCTTAACCCGTGAAATTTAGATCTATGAAAAGTGACACAATCTAATCACAGAACAACTATGAATACATATTTACGTTGAGAAACACAATATTTGCATCACAAGTGAAAGTGACACGTTTGAGACAATGACAATTATATTTCCGGAAATTACGACACTGAGTGATGAATGACAGTTAACCGCAAAAGTGATCATCAAGAGAATTGACTTTTTGCACATCGTAATTAACGTGAATTGAGTCATAGCACTGCCTGTAACGTGGACAGTTGCCAGTAGCTTATTTCAAATGATCTGTGAAAATAAATAACCTGCATAAGTAACAAATACATGTCTAAAAAATATAGGGAATAGATTAATTTAATAATCATCAGTTGCATTTTTGCAAAGCGAAATTAATGACAGTTTCTTAGTCTAAAGTATAATTTGTTCCTACTTCAACCGCATTATTTACGGTCTTCTTTATACGACATCTTTAATTATTTTCCAAATATTAAATTCTGATATAACAGACAGCCCTGCAGATACAGGAGCGCCGATCCAGACACGCAAGCATTACATCTTTTATTTTTTAATTCCTTTTCTTTATAATTTTCTTTCCTTTTTTTAATCGCAGCGTTTTGTTCCTATCGACCGTAGCTTATCGCAACAGATTATGCTTGCTTCTATACAGTATTTTTTTCCCTCCACTTTAAATGGCGCTTTCGATCTGATAACACGCCGGGAGCATTTTTATACCGCTGCATCGATAGGGTTAACTCGATTGTAATCATGTGATGTGTGTTAATGCAATTTTTACTTTTTTCATTCATGGTCTTAAAATTGATATTTAAACCGATCAATATAACGGTGTTGCTAAATAAGCCATAAATAGCTTACGATAACAGAATCTACATACTAATATATACTTTTACATAATACTAGCTGTCCCTCGCGATTTCACCGGCGTTAAGAATTGTAATGTAATGCTTGAAAGCCTATAACCTTTCTCATGAATGTAGCTATCATACAGAAAAAGAAAATTTTCAAATCCGCCTTGTAAATCCAGAGATCAGCGTGTTCAAACAAACAAACTCTTCAGCTTAATATTGTTATATAGGATAGATTAGGATGATGACAGCTACGAGTACATTAAAGTTTATGTTGTATCTTTGTAACAATTAAAGTGTTACGTAAAAATAAATAAGTAAATAATCTTTTACGGCAGAAGTAGTTACTGTGCTGCGGACATTGATACATGTTTGCGACATTCGCATGTTATTGAAATTAAATTATTCAAGTGTACGGTTATTAAAGAAAAAGGACGATTAAATAAATAAATAAAATAAATAAAAACATTTTAATTCATCATAAGGTATTTGTATACACTCGATGAACGTCAAAAACACAGTACATCGGCTTTAGGCGCCCCTTTGGATTAAATATTTTAAATAGTTTAAATATTTTAGTTAGAATATCAACTTCAGGTCCAATGTCCCGGTCCGAAGCAGTGGACGTACTAATTTGTTTGACGTTGTGACCGCAAGTACTAAACGGTAAGTCGTAATACTCGCAATAATTAGTTATCTCAGGATTCTCAGGCATGTGACTCTCGTATCGCGGTAATGTATAACATATTTCAATTTATTTCCCACCACGACCGCCCGTGGCCAAGCGCTCGTCCTGTAATTAAATTTGTTGAACAAGACTTGAAATAGTATAAACATTATAGGCAGTAACATAACGGACTTGTGAACGGAAGATATCAAAACAGTTATGTTAACTAACTTTGTTTAATTAAACAGTCGTGTGGGCCACCGTAAATTGTCGGAGTCGCCCATCAACATGTAGAACTAATAGTTACTACTGGTAGAGCTAAGTACGAGTACAACTCGCCTGCTCCCCATCATATCCCGCCGTGAAGCAAGTTTTGTGGCAAGTGGCTTGTGTTTTGGGAAGAGTGGATGCTGGAGACGCTGGAGTTACGTTATAGAAGCGATAATCATAGACCTCATGAGCCGCATCTCCACGGATATCTATCTCAGATAGGACTTCTCCTATTTGAGGTTGGACGTGGTAGCAGTGACCACATACCATCAGCTAGCCTGTATGCTCGTTTAGTACTTATAAACAACTAGCAGCCCATCCCGGGTTCGCACGGGCATAATAATATAATAAAAGAAAATACACAATGTTTTACAGTGAGTTTCTACTGTTTTACAGTGAGTTTCTGACTGTTATCTGTCGATAACAACCGGGACCGACGGCTTAACGTGCCCTCCGAAGCACGGAAGCGCGCATAAAATTTGCCACTAGCGGTGACCCATTCGAGTACCGGCCGCGCCCGACGTTGCTTAACAATGTGATCGCTTGCGATTCACACTACCAGCGGGGCGCAGCGCGCTTCATGCGTAAGTTCATAATGATTTATAATACTATATTTTATATTATTATATTTATTTATTCATCATCAACAATAAGGTAATTGAGGAAACCGTCCCAGTTCTCATGAGCGCGTACATTTATAACTTCAAAACATTTAATTGCTTATAACGCACATAACTTAGAAAATTAATTAGTGCCTACCGCTGGGGTGTAAACTTGGTCCTCTCAAATAAAAGGCCTAATTCCTAATCACTGAGCTGTCACCGCTGTTACAATTAATTAGTTAATAAAATAAATTAGTCAATCAAAAAGAAAATAAGTAGGTATAGTAGAACTTGTATGGTTTGACCGGGGAAGTACCACCGCTGCACCCATGTCTGCCGTGAAGCAAATGAAGCAATACATTTGTGTTTCGGTGGAAAGGTGCAGTTGCCGGCCACACTTACATGAGGCGACCATCAAGCCACCGGGGCAGCAGCGCAACTACATGCGACCTCAGGCAGGACACGAGCCTGCTTGAGGTTGGATGTAGATGATGGACATCTACATCCAACCTTGTTGCAGCAACCACTTAACACCTCGTCTGCTAATGAAGTATCATAAAATAATAATAATTTACCAAACTTAAACAGCACATAGCAGTTGATATAAGAAGAAGTGTTCGCCTCCCACATTTCTCTATTAGGAGCGATGTCAATAGTCCTCCTAAAAACTGAATAACTCCTATTATTAAGGAAGCCATTCCTGGTTGAACATACGAGCCAGCGATCTCAAACATAGTAGAAGCAAAGAATGTTAAAGATAGTATGCCACTACAGTGCTGTGAAACGCTTAGAATAACACTCGTGGTCAAGGCTCTTCTGTTGCCTTTATGAGCAAACAATTGTTTCCATTCATTTAAATTATTTGTTTTTTCAAGTTCATTTTTCGTCGATAGTACTGTTTCTACGTCCTCATTTCTGCCTAAATCCTTTAAAACGTTCTTAACAGCGTCTTTTTGATCTGAAATGTTGTACATACAATAATATAATACTTAATAATATTATGTTTATTTAAAAACTTGTTCATCTAATTGACTTGCTAGCATATTTTTGTAAACTATAACATGGAGGTGGACATTGTACGCTGAAACACAGGGTTACACCTAGTTCAGTAAGCGTATCACGAACATTTTACAAATCCGTCAAGTAGTAACAGTTAAATTTTGTATGGGATTTTGAACAGCGCCCCGTATCGGGCGTATCGGGAACTAAAAATCGTATG
>DWQK01002968.1:0-12235 GCA_018231225.1 Noctuana stator | reverse complement strand
CGCCCAACATTTACAAGTATTGCGCCCTTCAGAAGGAATTGTGATACGGACCTATGCTAAATACACTCCATAAATACTCGAGGTTATGGTGTCGTAAAAACAAAGTCAAGCTGTGCGGACAACCTATGCGGCTATAAAGAACAAGCGTCATCGCACCTAGCTCTAGCGACTTCATTTTGCACCCAACGTCTAAAGTGCATTGCGATATTTTTCTGTCCCTACAATCTTATTTTACATCAGTCCAACAGTCCAGCACTGTTGATACTCTTAAAAATCTATAAACATCATAACAGTAAATGTTTAAGGCAATATAAACAAGATAACTGCTTATATTGCAAATGTGTCGTACCTACAGATAAAATTTAATTATTTTAATAATACAATCAATAATTATAATGTATATTGTGTAGTACGCATCCCGTACCCTACGCAAGGATAGGTCTTCTTCTTCTTATGGTGCTTCTCCAACTAAAGTACCACGTTGCAATTTTCCTTGTTTTTTTTTCGGCGGATTAGCTCGGCTGAAACAAATAATTTTTTTTTTATTTTCTCATTTAGGCAGTTTTATTGACATTTAAAGATAAAAGGTTTAAACTTAATGCAAGTAAATGATTTCATAAAATTTTATTGACTCATTTCGTGAAAGTCTCGTAAACAAAACTGAACAGGTACCAATATTATTTTTAATACTTACTTACATTTTCAGTATATTTACTTGAAATCGATATGGAATACAAAATATTAGGAGAGAACACATACAACTTTAAAATGTTAGGTACATATTACTACCATCACCTACGGAGAGGCAACATATGATGAGACGTATGAAGGTATCATTTACATTTTCCTCGTCATAATAATAATGCATGCTCAGTTCATAACTTCGTTGTCACGGCGTTTGTTGCTATTTGATAGTTGAATTTATTTAATTATTATAAATCGTATTCTTTTTTTGCGTTGATAAGCATAGATTTATATGAAGTATAAAATTTATTTCTAATAAGCAAATCATAAATGCTACTGATGAGTGGTCAATAAATAATTATAAGACTATGTTATTTACAACTATTTGGAAGCATTATATAGATCGAGATTATTACAATGTTAATGTAACAGCAGAACAACTGTAGGTACTATTTAGTTATTTCACTTTCACGAAACCACTATAAAATTTTCACACGCTAGACCTAGGTAGAGGTGCTCAACAATTTTGCATGTGCAAAGTTTTGTGTGGAATAATGGCGAGAACTGACCAGCCTTCCCGAGCACAATTATAACATGCCCGCCGGCGGCGCTCAGTTCGTTACGCGACCAGCTCTTGGCGCCTACTCCTGGTTCCTGACCTCTGACTTTTAATCTTTACGCGTGTACATTATGTACGCGAATAAATTGGATATCTATGAAGGATTTCGTTACAATTTACCAGTGTGTAGGTTGCTTGTGATGTAGGTCAGAGGGTGAACCTGTAGGTGGTGTTGTATAATCCTATATTATGATGAAGGTTAGCATTACAAAATGTTAATATAAAATTTATTATGATTACCAATTCAACACAGAAATGTCACAAAGTTTTAGGTAACTAGATGTGAATTAATGTGGGCGTCTAATATTCTTGAATACACAAATGGTACATTTGCTTAGACATAGTCAAAACACCTTACTGCTTGCTTATAAATGTTGGATATCCATATTATGTCGCTTTCATTCAAATAAAATAAAGTAGGCATAATTTCACATCTAATAACGCATATTCTTCTTTTCGTTTTCTTCATTATGTTTCATTAGAGACTCATTATGATTACATTAACACAAAAGTGTAAAGTTTTATTAAAATAGTTATAGTACAGAAGCCGAATTCCAGATAAACAGTCAAAAAGATCGCTTCCATAACACTCTCCAAAGCAATCTACGATGACCAAAGAACGTTGTTTTAAATTGAACGTTATCAGTGAATTGAAGCAGATCGTCGAAGGGCTTTTAACCGGCCGTCGTTATTACATCATAAACTTCAATTTTGAACTAATTGAAAAAAGAAAAGCGGAACCCAATCACAAATTACCGACACTATATCAAGTGTTAAACGGCACTTATCGACGCCGAAACGGCGCGCGATCATTCACTATGAAAAATACACAATTTGAGGCAATAAATCAATGTCATAGCAAAACTCTGCATGCTCGGTAGCGGCCGCGTGAATGGTTTATTGTGTTATTTATTACCTACATAACCTAGTTTTTTTAATTGATACTGCTACTTAATAACAGGGTTGTTGGAAGCGATCATAATAGGTAGCACCATTCAGTTTACCTTTGTAGGTTTTATGACAATGGCGATCAATAATAGCTGAAGGCGACTTAACGGTTCTTTCTAAAATCATCATGTTACTGAGTCTGAGTGAAATTTATTGCTTTATAAATTCATGGAGTTCCCTTTAATACCTTATTCTGGGAAGACGTTAACTTTTCAGCAATCTTCTTATCTACATCGAAAGTAATAAGCTAAGTGTTATTAAGTAATGAACGATAATTTTGAGCCACTTCAAGAAATACTCGCAGTACATCTTATACAATCGTCAGTCTTCCAAATACAGTTTAAAATTAGCAAGTGTTTGTGGAAAATTTTGCAGGCCTTGTCTGGAGTGTCCAACGCGTATTTGTATGCAATACGCATGCTCTAATACGGCGCTCGATCTATCGAAAGCTGGCAATTTATCTCGACTACGAATCGAACCCCAACCTTGCGTGGCAATTGCAACACAGCATTTCCTGTTGCCTTCTCCGATACCAAATTGCTTCTGCAAACGGCACTGAATGCAGATTGTTCCATTATTGTTTCATTTCAACGTCCACCAAGCATTTCTGTTCAACATTTTATTTATATTTGTTTTTAAAATATTTCATTTATTTATTTGTCGAATAAAAACATTATGTTATATACTTTTTTTAATTACGCTAGTTAGCAAATGTTTTCACTGAATTCAATATGTATTCCCTACAACAATTTTTGCGCACGCTTTTCCGATAAAATCTGAAGCGTAAAATTACTGATTATAGAAAACAACTAAGAACACGATTTATGATCTTAATTCTTTAACATAAAATATATATCGACCGGTCATAAAATAACATTACGTTACAAAATCATGCGTATTAGGCATTCATTACCTTAATATACGCCTATATCATTAGCATAAGAAGAAATAAAGAGCCATCGCACTGAACATGTAACCGTCACAGTAATTGATAGTCGGTTTGGCTGGTACCTCAGTGAATTATCATAACCTTTCTCGTGCTTAACTACTTCTCCTTACATATAATTAAACGGCAACAATATTTTGTGTATGTCAACTATGCTTGGGTTATGTTCTATGATGTTTTAGGATGGCCAGCCATTAATGATACTGCTTTAAATGATTGGCTTTTAATTAAAATGATGACGTAATCTATGTTTTCTTATATAATCATGTTTTTATCTCGACAATAGGCATGTAAGCCTATGCTTAAAGAGGTAACATGTGCTTCATGCTGCTTCACTTAAAAAGCGTAGGTTCTGTTCACGTCTCAATAATATCACCATAAAAGGGTACGAAGTCAATACAGTGACTGTTTTTGTCCAAACCTAAACAACAAGCAACGGTCGGTGGTTAATCGGGCGGTGACGCTAGCCTGCGCGCGCGCTGATACCTTATAAGTCAATCTTCCTATTCGCCCCCGCAAATACGTCCTAACACACGGAACCTCGACTGTCGGTTACCCATTTTCCAACATCAACTAATTAGGTATATCGATACGATATCATAAAAATATATCACATGCCAGTCATTTTGAGATCCGTCACATGAGCCGTTAATAATTGAAAACAAATATTTAGATGAAGGAGAATAAATTTTTTTATCTTCTGCGGGGAACTTAAGCCTGTCAAGACAAATTAATTTTGAACGCGTTACAGTCTGAATAAGCGGTGAACCATCGAAATAATAAAACATAAACGCGTTAGCCGGAACAGTAGAAATTAAGCTCGATTGACATTGAGAGACACAAATGACGACAATATCGACAGGTTATTTTTACACCAATGGTACGTCCCACATTTACATTCACGTTGACATTTATTTATCAGTCCTTATTATCTAAATAGGAAGTTATGAAACGAACGTCACAGTGCTAGAGACAGTCCTATGACGAAAGTATCATCACATGCGTCACGCCGCCCCCGTCTGTGATGTCACTGACACCGTATACCTTTGTCGATCGTGTCATATGTAATTATACATCTTCATGACGTTCATTATGCCTCTGCAATGCTGTAACGGACGTCAAAGTTCTGATGATGTTTTTCGTTCGGATGTTACGTTTGCGGTAATTATACTTTATGTTTTATTATGTTCAATTTTCTTTGTACGAATGTAAATATACTACGTATCTTATACTGGGAGTCCACTGCTAAGAAAATTTATTACGCGCTTCCACGAAAACATGCTGAACTCACAAGCTTCGATGGGTTTTTGACACGATGTTTTCATTACCAAAGGGCGAGTAATAAGTAATTTACATTATTTAAAGTAAAAATGATAACCGCTTACTATTATTATCCAATCCGCACTTGTCCAGCGTGGTTGACTATGGCCTAACCCATTATCATATATATGAATCATCGTTGAGCAAACCGCTGTAGGCAATCGGTAAGCTCCCATTGAGTAGATTCTTGCCTCAGATTTTCAAAAGAAATGGAAAGGTTGAAGTGGGGTGGTTTTAGACCTTTTATTTGTATTTGCCGAAAACATCTTATATTCCCTGAACGTTGTGTTAGTAAAAATTTAAATTAATTTAATGCTGCCTACGTAGGGCTACCTAAATCTTGTCTGTAGGTCGACGTCCTTTACCTTTAACTTTCATAATAATCAATGGTTTTGATACTCCTAATGTGGGCGCAAAACGCGTAGGCCCGACACCGTTTATTCGCATTGAAATTTTACTATAGGTATTAATTCATAATTTGTTCTATGACTGGGCTCTTTGCCGTGCAAATTCCTACGAATACAAAAATCTCAATTATCTGTTTCAGAAGGTATCTACGTCAATTTTACCAAACGTACTTATTGAGGCTGGTTTATGATACAATACAATACAATACAATGTATACTAGCTTGTAAGTTATATATATTCCAAATCTTGCTTATCATCGTTTAAAGTACCCTATAGTTTTTTTACAATCCCTAAAGAGCTTAAGAAATAAATATTGAGGGAGTATAGATTCATATTTTTATCTCCGTTAATAAGTAGAGTTCGACGAAAGCTCTGGGACATTGTATTAGGTATATTCATTAATTATCTCATATAATTATAACATAGAATTTAAATTAATTAATCATATATACTGCATACAGAAAATAGCCAATGGTCAGCGGCAACTGAATTTGGTCCTTTTTTCCCCCGTCTCAAATAATAAGATGAATTAAAAATTTAAAATATGTTATCTGTTAAAAGATTGTGATAAAAAAATGCTAAAATTGGACATTTACAAATATTTAAACTTCACACTAAAATGGAAATAAAAATACAATATAATGCCAGATATTGACAAGTAAATCATTAATTAGTTTGGCAACACTAAAATTTAAGTAATAAATAATGAAGATTGAGAGACATTAGGAGATAATTTGGTTGAGTTTCAGAACAGTTTTCATTTAGGGCCTGTTCTCTAAGGCCTACATCTCGCCCACACTCTGCACTTTGACATTTGGAGCCTCGCTCTGCGGATCAACAGGTGGTTACCATGGCAACGCTAAAACAGTTCATGACCTCTCCTGTTTTGAACGTTATTCATGTATTCAGCTGTCTTAAGAGAGAAAAGGTTCATTTTCTTTTTTCACGCCTGAATCATTTTGAATAGTAATGAAAAAATTATAAATATACCTTCCTACAATAGACAGGACATTATAGATTTCACACATCTTTGGGGAAATTACTTTAGAACGTTTCTTTCTTCTAATATATTACACATTCCTAATGATACAGTAACTTTAATTTTATTTAAGTTTCTTTCTTCTCAATTTTATTAAAGTATTGATCATTATTAACATGATCCGCGTGGTGTAGAGGTTACCATTCCGGTTCGCCATTTGGATGATCCGGGTTTTTGCTTGGTCGAGGTATTAGGTGAATGTGTAGCAACTTTTAAAAAATGATTTACTTCTATTTATGAAGCTTATGTGAATAGATAGGTATTTAGTGGTAAACGGCGACATTAACTATTTTAACGACAGTAAACAAGTTACAGAAATAGTATTACGGAGCATCATGCATCATCACACATGTAACGTGTCGTAAGCAGAATGACCAAGTAGATATTTATAGTAGAAGCCAATGATTTATCCCACATACGTAACTTCCCAACTATCTCGTCCGGGCCATCGACGTCACGGGAGCGCGTGGCACGCGGCTAATTGTAGCATAACCAAAACGGTCTCCGGGAATCAGAGGCGGTGCTCAGCGCGTAGCGTACGAAAGCGGAGCGTGATTCAGCGCGGAGAAAGTGGTGCAGGAGCGGGCCGCTAGCCGCCAGCCCTGGTGACGCGCGAGCACGCGGCGAGCCTCCGCGCCCACGCTGGTCGCGCGCGCTCGCTTCGCACCATCACTACACTTGTGCGCCCCGCGGTTTTCGCGCGCCTCCCTTCGCCGTCGCGACGCCGCGCCATTTTCTCGCGCACGTGGGCGACGACGGCTGAGCGAGGGCGCCGGGCTCGAACGCCATTAACGCGGCCGTCGTGAATGAACGCCGACCTCGACCGGGTGGCTGCCGTCCATTGATAGGGCGCACGGCGGTCCACGACCGTACCGCGCTCTCGTCGAACGGGGGCGGCGTGCTGCACGCCCTCATCGTTCCGCGCGCGCCTCAGTCGAGGATGTGGCGTTCTCCGCGCGACGACACCTATCGCGTGCAAAATCTGTGTTCATTTATCAGTAGACACTCGTAAGCCGTAGAAACTCGTAAGGTTATTGTGCCGCATAATTATAGTTTCCTAAACGTAATGTTCTGTGATCGCGTCAATTTCTGTAGGACTTTAGGTAAATAAGTTAGTATTTGGTTCCCGGAAGCCGCCGGTGGCGGTTGGCAGTGTAGCCGTGCGATCGTGCCGGCGTGTGAGTGAGAGCGGCTCAGCCGCGTATGGTGGTGCAGTGTGATCGGTGCGGGGATGCGCTCGTGCGATGCTCTCGGTGATCGCAATGCGTCGGCCGGAGGACGAGGAGCTAGGCGGTCGCGGCGACGGAGACGAGTTCGTGGACATATCGCATATGCAGCTGCTG
The DNA here is from genome assembly GCA_018231225.1 of Noctuana stator. Taxonomy (NCBI): domain Eukaryota; kingdom Metazoa; phylum Arthropoda; class Insecta; order Lepidoptera; family Hesperiidae; genus Noctuana; species Noctuana stator. The sequence continues at coordinate 4,928 of DWQK01002968.1, read as the reverse complement.
GTGGAAGCGGGCCCGAGCGGCCTGCACTATGGCGGGCCACCGCCGCCGCTGGCGCAGCCGCAGCCCTATGCACAACCTCCCACGCACGTGCTTGGCGCCGCAAGCGCAACTTCTACCAGCGCTTCCGTCGACGATTTATTTGCCCTATATTTTACACCAGCAACACATGGTAAGCATTTACGAAGTATACTCGTACATATAGTTAAATGTAATTCAAAATCAATAGTTTTATAGTGTAATATTTTTATAGTACCTACCTAGGTATTGTATTGGATCTACCGAGACATGCTCGGTAAACCAAAGTAGGTATATGAAGTTAACTCAATATACTTACTCGTATTATCTACCACGTCTTATGTCATGCATTTGTGTCAAAAATTCCGTTTTTGAAAGGTTCATCCACCAGCAAGTCGGTGACTGTTGGATACAAGACAAGCGTGAGCAATATTTTTAAAGATTGTTAATTCTGTCATTGTAACAATGAGTACCTAATATCGTTTAAATATATTTCTACATAGGTGTACCTACGCGGTTTACGTATGAATGAGCATTTGAATTTAACTATCATGTCAGAAACTTGCTCTGAAGTGCAATATCAATTTAGTATGTGGTTAAAAGTAGCTAAAACCTTTTGAACAAATGAATAGATATTCCATATAGTTTGACGGTAGCAAGTATGTTTTGATAGTGTATCCGTGTGCGTGGCTACGACGTTGATGCTTATCATTATTCTGATAAAATAGTAACGCAGTGGAGTTACTTACTGTGGCAATGGTGATTTAGCTTCTGCTGTTACCAACAATTATATTGGTCGTGATGTTGGCGACACGGAAATCGGTCATTTTGATTTAAATCTATTCGGGAAACAATTTTCTTAAGAATAAATTAAACTGAACTAAAAAAACAACTAATTAGGCGTCTGTAGTTACGCTCCCGACATGTAGGTGCAGTAACTACATATCTAGAGTCTACCTCCAGACAAACCGTTAAACCAATAAGTATCTAAATATCAAGTTTCTTTACGGTAGAGCTATTGGCAATGGCTCATCAGTGATCAGTACCTGTCAAAAGAATTACTTATTTATATTCTATCCCGCTTTTTTTGACTAGTTCATTTCTTATATTTTCTCTCTTTTAAACTTATGTCACCCAACGCTGACCTCTCTAATTGCAGCGAGTGCTAATATTTTTATCATAAATTAGCCTGGTTCTCATCGCTCAGAGCGCCCATGAACGGGCCTACTTCACATCGGGCTAGATGGTGGCATTGGTTCGATAGCTCCCCGGGCGAACTTCACAAGTTCTACCATGTACAAAGAACCTACCTTGGAGCTTAAAAGCAGAAGTCATCAGTTATAACTTGTGAACGATCCAGTACAGTACACTTAGGCACGAATTACGTACGACGGTACGACTTATACGGTGAAATATATCAGATCGGTCTTCATAATACCATCAAAATCATTTGAGACAGAATTGACTTTGCACTGTAAGTAAAACAATTTAAATGTTTATATCGTTCGTCGGACGAGTGTGATAGCGCGAAGCGCAGACACTGTCGATTAGCTCGTCCGGTCCAGATAGTAGTATGAAGAACGCTGATCAGAATTGTTTTAACACATTTAACGACCGATGCTCCCTGTTTTCAAGCGGTAAAGGTATCAATTCTTTGGCTTTTATGAACAATTAAAATTAAAAGAGACTTCTATTTAACAGACTTCGCGCCTTATTTTTATCACCATCATCATCAACCCTTTTAATCCCACAGCTGGCTTCGTATCCAGCCCGTTTTTTAAGCTTGTAAGTAGCCCATGATTACAGTCAAATATGAGGAGGGCTTAGGCATAGTCTACCAGGCTGGCCAAATGCGGGTTGGTAACCATGCAGACGACAACATTATGGAGAACTCCCAGGCATGCAGTTTTCTTGGACGTATTTTCCTTCACCGCAAAGCAAGCAAGTGATTAATTTGGTTATAAGTACCATAAAAAATTATAAGTTCACGCTGGTACGAATCTGGACCCTCCGAAACGGTATAACGAAATTCAACCACTAAGCTTTCACAACTCACTTTATTTTGTATCTATAATTACGAGCTTAATGTGGGTGGTGGTAGCGAAATGTATACATATAATAAAGTATTCAATAGATCTAATCAGTTCAGTCTGTACCATCAGACACGTCTGAAAAGAGGTGGAGCTAGCTTCAGTTCTCCGTTTGTGATTGGAGGACGCCACCCACAAAATTTAATTTATTTTCAATTACCTTGAACGTTTCAATTATACCTGCCAATAAATAAATTCTGAGTCTGTCTGATATTTTTTTATACCTAAGTAATACCCTTCAAATTTTCCACGGAATCGTACTTAAAGGTACTTTTATCTTATACCCTGTCTTCATGTTTTAGGCTTCAAATAGCAACTATAATTGTTTACCTGTGTAAAATATTGCTTTGTCAAAACTGAGTATAGGTTTCTTTAAAGAAATTAGTTAAATTATGGCCGCCTTCCACAACTGATTGGAATTAAAGCCGAAAATCACCTAGGAACTAAAGAAGTGCTAGAAATAGAATCTAACAAATAAACCTATTGCTTTTTATATATCAAACGTTTGATTAAATTTAAAGCTTACAGATATAAATCCAGATAAAAACTATGCACCCAAACGTGGCGCCTACTCCCAACGATAAAAACGTCACGTAAGCTTACCAGCTTCTGGGCTATGCGTGTCAAAAGATGCATCCCACGCCATTCGCGTCACATCGGAACTGTCGGCTCGTCAGAGGTGCCCACACGAAAGGCCATTACACTTTGTTGGATGATCCCAGATACACGATAGCTGAGGTAGCCGCTTTGAGCATCCGCGGTGCCACTGCAGGGCACGCACGTGCCTTTGTGACGACCCGCGCCGTCTCACGTCACCATACATAAATTGACAATCTAGTCCTTACCAGACAAATGCCAGCCGCTTACTGTGCCGCCAACTACAACGATTTGCATCTTCACCGTTCTTTGCCCAAATATGACTCATACACGGTGAGTTAGTCGTATAAGAAGCACGTAATATTAGCTAATGGCAAAAAAAACTTGCACAACTCAGCAGACGTGAAGCTTAAAGATATCGGCCTCACATACTTCGATTCGACTTCGATTTATCTGCAACCGGATACCTTAGCACCACTAGTACCAACAAACAACGACTAGCACAGAAGCCTAATCCTCGCGTTGTAGAGATAATGTCGCGTTCTACCTAAACCTATTAGTATCCAATTAGATTTTTAGAAGATATACATAGAAGCTGATAGAGATTTATTTCTATGGAGTTGCAAAAATTGCAAGAGTTGTACATGTATATTTTTAACACCTTTATATGATAAAAAATAGTAAATAGAATATCCTAGCATAGAGCCGTGTAATTTTACTATCAGGAAGTTTAGTTTCTGCCTATTTATACGAATGTTTTCCTGCCAAGCGATGTATTAAGCTATTTGCTGCAATCATGAAACGATTCAAACTTTCATTCCCATTGTGCGTCTTGGGTTAAGCTTCCCATGAGTCGTCAGAAGGCGCACCTGCACGTCGAGCGAGCCCAATGATGGGGAACAATTGCTATCATTAAGGATCATCGCTGGCCATCGAGCCCACACGCTAAATATTCAAATAGTCGGTACGACAATGCGAGTTAATTTAAAAGTCAATAAATTTATCGCTAATGCCCAATTTGCGTCGGCCGACTAACAATGCCGGTTCCCGCAATTACTTAAACGCATGTAACTGCGAAAGATACGATCTACGTCGGGCCGTCCGAACATCATTGTCTCACCCGATACGAGTACATACTCTGCAATTACCTTATATCGATTACAGTTGACTCAGATCCAGGGAAGTATCCAGGGTGGTGCATGTAGAGTACTTGCCCGAACACCCAGAGATTTTAAATCTATGCAGTAATGCGCAATATAATTTATTTAGACGTTTCCAGTATTTAGCGGAGTGATTCACCGGCTTAGTGCAATGTAGAGAGAAAAAAGCCGTCACTTTTTAGTACTAAATTGTTTATATCATTTAGACATTCTGCTATAGATAAATAAGTTTTTCACATTAAAAGTAGCTTCTATTCCTTTATAAAGATCTATGTAAGACAACAGATAGCTATAGCTTGAATTCTGTAAGTAATATGTTATGTGAATGCCAGGAGTTACATAAGCGTTGCGGAGTATGTCTGAGCCTCTCAGTTTTTAAGGTTTGAGTAGTTTCGAGAAATCCAAACATACCAAATGTTCTCTAAAAGACAACGGCTATTCTTAAGTTGATTTTTGGTAGCTTTTTTCTTTAATTTTTTTTAATTTTTTTTTTCTTTAAGTTTTTAATACAATAAAGGAAAAACACAAGTTAAGCTCAACTGGTTCGTTCTTAAAAAATTAAGATTTCAAACAACGTATTATAAAACTGCTCCTGGAAATCACAAGTGATATAATATTCATGTCACTCCGCACTCGCAATCTTTTTTATCTTGTGAATCCGGTATGTTGACTGAATATTTGGTAATAACATTAACTGCCAGGACACATAAATACCTACTCATGTTTTTTAAGAAAACCTATACTAAGTGTTTTCAATGTGGTGGTTTTTTAACATTATTTCGATAATAATATCCTATGCCCACCTGGATAATGTTTCTTTTACATGATGAACATTTTTTTTAAGTACCTAAATGTAGGGGAAGTTATAGAAAAGCCATTTAATTGCCTGAAGTCTATCAACCCAATAGCTTGTCCTATATATTCATCAAAGTGAGTATAATTTCCATTGGTACTCTTTACACGTTTGCAAATATCAAATAATATTTAAAAGATATTCTCCCTGAGGAGTTCGTCGGCGACGAAGACATAAGTGATAATAATTTAAATTACAAAAAGAACACGAACT
>DWQK01002967.1:0-12236 GCA_018231225.1 Noctuana stator | reverse complement strand
TGCCCTCCGAAGCACGGAAACGCGCATGAAATTTGCCACTAGCGGTCACTCATCCGAGTACCGGCCGCGCCCGACGTGGCTTAACAACGTGATCGCTTGCGATCCACACAACCAGCGGGGCTATGCGCGCTATTATATATTAAGTATAATTAGCTATTATTACTACGCAAAGACGTGGGTATTAGGCATATAATGCGCTTTCAGGTTAAAGTTGACCTTTATTAGTATTAGTATTATTATACAAACACAGACTAGTTAAAAACTTTTTTTTTTTAATTACAGCTGAATATGGAATCTCCTCCTTTTTCGGTCGGTAAAAAATAAACAAATATCAGTTACGCGTTGGGGAATTTTGAAGGTTACATTATTCCCTTGACTTAACGATCACTTAACAACTAAAATATATTCCCATCAAAACAAGCTGTGTCCTAATAGATCAGACGTGACATCTGTTCGTAGGCTTTTGTTGAAGTAATGGGCCTTATTAATTTAACGATGACACAAAAACTAAAGAATGGAGATGCAACTCTTATAAATAAGAACCTCCGAAAAACCTCATCAGAAACAAACTGAAAACATGTCGGTAAGTTCAAGTTTTATATATTTATGAAGCAGTAAGTTATACATTTTGTCTAGTGATTTCTGTATAATATTTCACGGAGCAGACTTTTATAGTTTAAATTTTATGTTTATTTTGTTTATTTAATTTACTATTTATTCATATTCTAATGCAGGTACGCATATTTGTAGGTACTCGTATCCTTCCTTACAATCGGCCAAGTAGTTTATTAAGCACGGCTGAGAAATGCAATGTATACATAATAAACTACCTATTTAATATCTGTGAAGTCCACTGACCTTGATCTAATACATAGTTATGTTAATAAAACCGTACATGATATTAACACAAGTAATTAAATATTTAATAACTCACTATCAATGTGCCAATTGCTTACTAAGACTTCACTTGGTTGTTGACTTCACGTAATGAATAATTATGTTACTAAGTAATAAAATTAAGTTTCCCTACTAACACAATGATTTGAAATAATAATTGTTTCATAATTGCATGTATAATTTCAAATTCGCTTAATTTATGCGTGGACATGTTTATGTACCGTACCAACGTGCGAATTGTTCAGTAAATTGTTAATGATTGCAATAAATATGGATGACGTATTATATTACTTAGCAGCGGAAACGGGCAATGCGGGCATAGCCAATTCTCTTGCATGCCTCCGTGCCTCGAAGGGCAGGTTAGTGCGTCCTTTTGGGCGGTTTGAAATAATCCTGCACGGGTCACTAGCCCTTATCGTATTTCCACTAATCAGCATTGAATTAGCACAGTGAAGTATGCTCCCAGCCTTCCCCAGTTGTGGGAAGAGATCTGTACCCAGAAGTGGGCTAAACAGGGCTGTAGGCGTGTTACTTAACTACAGCGTGCTCTTTGTGTATATTATTATCTATAGTATATTTACAAAACAAGGACATAAAAACAGTTACCTATTCTATATTAATTATTTTTTATCTATTTTTAACAGGTGAAAACAGTGTGCTTCTTGCTCTGCGTGGTGATGGCGGTAGGCGTCAATACTAGTCGTGACATTCGTTCCCCAGGTAGGTGACATAGACTTACTGGATTCAATTTAATTTCTTTAATTATCCACAACTCCAACAGAGTCTACACAGATCTAGACTCCAGTGTTAGGAAGACTAAAGATTTTTGTAAAGTCGGCCCTTATTTCTTTCGTATAACTGGCCGGTTATTATTTGTAAAATTTGGCCGGAGACTTTCGGGTTGAGAATCTAGACTCAAGACACGTTTAATCCGTAGCACGTGTTTTATGATATACCTAATTGCACTAGCGGTCTGAACTAAGAGACGGAATCGATTGCACTTACGAGTACTTATTACAAATACCTAATCTAGATTAAAGTAGATTATGCTGTTCATTATTTTTTGCAAACTAGTATAGTATAATTTCTATTGTATTCTGTTATTTGTTCATAGGTGGTAGTGGCTGGCAAGGAAGTGGCGGTACCGGCATTTCTGGTTTCGGATACGCTCGTTCGTCAAATGGAGGCTGGTCTGGTTCGGGACTAGGTCGCTCCCAAGGCGGCTTTGGTGGCAGCAGATATGGTTCTGGTGGTTATGGAGACAACTCTAACGGCTTTTCGGGAAGGTCTTCTGGTTGCGGCGGCGGGTGGGACAGCTCAAATCTCGGTCTCCGTTCCAATGGAGGGGGTTACTCGTCAAGCTGGTAATAAATTGGTCACAGTTGCCGACTAACATTATGGCGTCGCATGGCTATGGAAAAAATGTTTTTAAATTTATGCGCATAATAAAACTTACTGTATATTATGTACCTACTAATCTATTGTAAAATACATGGACGAATAAAAAAACTTTTGTTTCCCTTTATTATTTCTGGCATCTTTTATAATCATTTGATAAAGAAATTACTTAGTTTCATAAGTAACTAATAATTAGAATTACCTAGTTTATAGTTACATATTGAAATTTGAAGTTTTTTTTTACAAAAAAATATCTTCTTGTTTCATATTTTTTCTTTGGACTGCAAAGCCCACGGTAATGAATTATTACTAATGACATTTAAGTGAAGGGATGCAATCTTCGTTTTATTACTTTACGCTATGACACGGAAAAGGCAGGATTTGCTGCTAACACCTTCAATAATGAAATTGGCTCGTAGCTTGTGACACTTACATTATTAGTCTTAGTAGCGGAATAAACAATATTAATATGTTTCACACAATGACGAGTATTAGGACGATGTAACGAATATTACCTATATCTACCTATAAAATCTTAACTATATGTTTTAACTATTATTAGGTACATAGATAGACAGACTTTTGTTTGTTTAGTCTTGTAGGATAATCTCCATAAATATCTCTGGAGTTATAACATTAAAATATCTGGCAACCAAATAAAATATGTAGTTAATATAATAGTTATATTGTATGAAACCGGAGAGAGCAACGCGGCGATGCAACTAAATAGAGAGCAAAAAGTTTTAGCCAAGCGCTATTTAAGTTTATTATTTTTAAAATATCTACATTGTTATAATAACTAAACTAACTATAATAACCAAATAACTTAAATCGCAATTCTGTAACTTACAAAGTTTATTTTCATAATTACAGAATTGTAATTATCCAATTTTTTTTACGTAAAGTTACGGTGAAACTTTGTTTGTTTTTACTAGTAATTTGTGCTGTAGTAGTAATTTCATCTGGAGCAGACATATTTCAGAAAATTGCTCATATGAAGAACCTTAATACAATACAATATGTACCTTTTATTGCATAGGTAATTATGGCATAGGACACACAAATACCATTTAAAAACCAGGTACATTAATAAGGAATAATTATATTATTATACGTTAAATAAAAATACGAGTAAGTGTCATGTGCGCAGAGTAAGGGAGCGAAATAGTTAATCTGTAATACAGATACGGTTCTCGTAGAAAACCTTGTACCTTGTTAAAGAGCGCCACTAGGATTAATTTATTAGATAACTTGCAAAATAACCAACAACCTGAAGTTACCGCGACATAAAGATATCCGTCTAATACCGTGCGTGTATTACAAATATGTTAGTTTTCCATGTGCTATGCCGATGTTGTGAAATATAGCAACATAGCTTTGGCAAAAGGCAACGTGTCGCCTGATTTCCTTTGCATTTAATATGAAATTCCTATCAAGGGTAAGTTTTCATACTTTCAGTAATAATACAATTCCTGTATGAAAAATTCCAGATCGACGTGACATTAAAATTTTTAATATCACTTTTAATAATACAGGCATCAAGCGTATTTTTCAATATCGGTATTGACTGCAATATAGTTTTTGCTTAAGTTCTTGACTTCGTATCAGATTAGCGCTGTAAGTATGTAGCTTACGTGTTCAGCTTTAGTTGCTGAAGTAAGCTGTTTGCAAGGATTTGCGAAAGGCTTGTACCTTTTTATTACTTGATAAATTTGAATCTTTCAGAGTAAAGGAACTGGACAGCGTACGATGTCACCAGCAAAACTGACGTTACACACACGAAAGGGCAATTCTGTTGCTATAATCGGCTCCTGGATCCGTATAGCTGGATTATGGCTGGGAGCCAATGGTCATAGCGTTCACTGGTTGGCTGTAACTTTTATAGTGTGCTTTATTACTACAACCATTTCCCAAGTGATAGCCTTGATCAAAGCAAAGAACGACAGGGAGAAGTTGTTCGAATGTTTCAGCGTTCTCTCATTCTGCGGTATGGGAATCCTTAAACTGCTGTCCTTGAAAGTAAACCAGGGGTGCTGGCAAGCCCTGCTTTCCAGCGCAACTAATTTAGAAAATCTTCAACTAAACAGCCAAGATTCAACAAATGTTGACTATGAATCAGACGGTGAACAGGACGTGACATTTCAGAAGCATATTGATGTTTACACTAAAAAATTTCTCTCGACATCTACCCTTCTTTCCCGTATCTACACCTTTACGGCGGTAGTCTATATTCTATCACCATTTATTGAATATGCCTTGTACAAGTTTCAAGGACATGATATAATGGAGTATCCACACATCTTGCCAGGATTGACGCCATTGGATGAAATGTCCTTTCTCGGCTATATTTTCACTATAATCACTGAGGGAATTGCTTCCATATATTGTGTATGTGTCCATATCGCTTTTGATTTGTCTGTCGTCGGAATGATGATTTTTATACACGGTCAGTTCGTGCTGATATATGATTACTGCGAACGTATTGGTGGCAGGGGTGATATCTGTAAGCTTTCTCGGAAAAGAGACGAAAGGGCACACTACAGGATCTCAAAATGCCATAATATATACGTTTCGTTAATCAAGTAAGTAATTAAATATCTTAATATGTTTGGTAATTATGGAGAACAAAAAAATCACTTGCGCGTACCTAAAACCAATGACTGAGAATAAAATAGGACTGTATCGTGGGTACAGTCCTATTTTATATTGTGCTCTGGGTCCCTAGTCTGCTATTTTTATATCCCTGGCTTCTATTCTGTTCTAGATCTATTGGAATTCAATATCATAATATTATTATTAACACGTTTTCAATTTTCAGGTCCGTAAACGAACTTAGTAGCTTGACGCAGAATATTTTAGGTATCTACTTTGTTTTAGCGACTTTGACTTTGTGCTCGGTCGCTGTGCAATTTAAATCGGTAATATACCTATTGCATTATTAAAGGTACCTACATATTATAATTTCCCCCCAGGAAAGTTGTCTACACGACTTCCGCTTGAAAATTAACTAATATTTGTTTTGTATTAGCATGTAGGTTACACTACTTTTAAACTTTTTTTCAGTTTAAACGTAAACTTAATCGTCATTCAGGGGTAGGCAGGTATATTAATTAAGTAATAGTCCGCGGTATACATAATAAAAAATATCTTCAAGGTTTTATACAAAGCCGGCAACTTGGTTTCATCTGGTGCTACCAGTGTTCATAAGTGGCGCTTATACCTACATAATACCAAAAGGTGATCTGCCTTCCTTTTTTGTTGCTAGGGTTAATTTATAAAGAACAATATAAAAACGGATAATTACGTGTTCTATTGATAGAAAAAAATCTTAGGTAACACTCATGTTATTCACTTTATATGCATTCAATAAAAAGCTTATACATAATGTAATGATAAATATAATTTTAAGTCATAATTTAATAATGTTATTTCATAAGGTTCCTTCGTTTAAAGTATAATGTACCAAGAATATAATTTTAGAATTTAGAATGGAAAAAAGTTAGTTTTTTAATACCAGATTAAGTTTGTGGAAAATCTCTTGAATTAATCAAAAGTATTATTATTACCTAGAGATTTATCCAATAATAAAAATGGTATAGCAGAATAAACAATGAAATCAATAGGAAAAACCATATTTAACCCATTGGGAAATATCATGTCACGAAAGTATTATTAGTTATTTAAGGTTTGCTTTTGATTAGGTATTATCTTGGATTGAGGAAATATCCGCGACACTCAACTTGTTCAGTTTCTTAATTTTCTTTCATTCATTGTTCAAGGATTCCTTTACATACTTACATGTCATGTAGTTTACAAATTATAAATTGAATGTTAATTGTGTTTGCAACTTTTTTGTAATTTGAGTTTGTAGTGTTTGGGACTTTTTAGTTTATACCCAACTCCATATTTGGATCCCGAATTCTATCTATCTACAATAGATAGCCGACTTTAACATTAATCTTCTTTTCCGATCTAGAATGAGTTGAGCAACACACAACTAGTGTCTCTACTGCAATATACGTGTGCAACTCTGACACAACTGTTCCTGTTCTGCAACTATGGAGACGTCGTGATTAATGAGGTGAAACGCACATCTAATCAATTATTCATTGTCCATAGGTAAATTCATCACACTGTATGAATAGATAGCTGGACACATTATAGGGCGGATATTAAAATCTAAGTACCCTAAGGGTTTATTCGAAATTCCCGTTTTCTTGTAAGGTACAATTAAGTGTAAATAGTCGTAAATAATGTAATCGGTTTCCTTAGTGTAAAATATGTTTTTCATTTAATACAATAGATTTTTAATAATTTTTATTTTACAAAATTGCTACAGAAGAAAATAAAATTGGAAAATTTAAAAGGGCACGCCTCGCACGCTTGATACAAAAATTATGTAATAAATAATTATACTATTTTATAGTTCATTAATAAAGAATAAGAAAAATATGGCAAAAAAAATTATTAGGCACAGTAAATATATTTTTCTTCTAAATTCAATATAATACAATTCAATTGCTTATCGTGTTTAAGGAAAAATAATGAAATACCTAAGTAGTAAAGACAAAGTGATTTTGTCTGAATTTTTTCCGTTTAAAAACAACTACAAAAAATTTTATTTGAAGATTAAATTGAATTAAGGGTTATGTGAGATTCTCATCGCACTTAATTCCTCTCCTTGGATTGCTTTGACAACGCCAATTAATTGATTCCTAGATCTCAAGTGAAGCGTACGGGCGTAGACCCTAAGTTGCTCCCCTCTCATCGCATTTTCAACAGGCGAATAGGTACCGTAGCATAAATTCTGGTCCCGAGATAGAACTATGTCCTACAGAACACCTAATTCTTACTTACGTAAAGATCTTTCTGAATCTTGAAATTCATTACTTTACCAACCTACATTTTTGGAAAGAATTCATTTCTATTCATAAAATATATTATCATTATAAAAATGTGATTAATATAAAATTCACTTACCAAAAACGAGTAGGCACGTCAGGTAGGTAAGCAATTCACGCACTACCTAAAGTTCTAATATTTTTAAATCAATTCGCTATCATTCACATTAACCTTTTCTATTACCGTCGAAACTGAACCACTACACTTTAAGAGTCCACTGAATCTTGAATATACTTGAACTAGGTAAGAAGGTGCCGACTGACTATTGTATATCTATTAATTAAAATACATACTGAAGTTAATTTCAATATGTTCAATTCAATGTGCACATCTTTACTAAATATGGAAGGAAATTAGAAATGACACCTGAAGGTTAATGATGATGGATTCGCATTTGGACACTAAATACTTGGAACTGCCTTCCTAATAGATGCCTACTCTTTCCTCACTTCTTTAAAACCTTATTATATTTATTGAACACTTGTCCAATTAAAACGAAGCCAGTGCTTCAGGCTAGTCGCAAGGCGTGTAGTATTAGGAAGATACTTAGTACTCACTAAGCCTTCACACATACGAAGTCGTTTCGTCATGTATTTCGTTCGAGGTAATGACTGATTACGTTCATACGGCTTCAAATTGGCGTTAATTTGCCAATCATCCGCATTGTTTCAAAAATATTCGCATACCGGAAAAATAATAGTCATAAGTTCTTAATGTAACTTACGCCCGAACAAGGAAAATAACTACCAAAATTCAAAATACCTATCTACGTACTAATTATTGATTTAATATTGCTCGACCGATATTTTACTAAATAAAAGTCTATCTACTTGATTAATAACTTAGTTACCAGGCCGACTTCAATAATGAGGGGTTCCTTAGCTATTCAACCAGTTATTGGGTGCACGAGTAAATGGAATTAACCCGAACCTTTTTATATGACCAATACACATTTTGCTTTATAATTTCCTGAGTCAATTGATAGATTTTTTTAAAGATTCAAAGAAAATGAAAATAGAATTTATTAAGCGATGTCAATCAAATTAAAATTTTAGACATTTTTTATTGTACACTTTTTAATAAGAATCTTTTAGTGTGTTAAATAATTGTGAGTAGCGTCAAATATACTTTCCCCATTCTTTTCAGAGTGCAATCTGCTTCGGAAACGGCCCATTTGCATCAGCGTGGTGGTGCCTGAGTCCTCGCGTACGTCGTGACATAGCAATGCTTTGTGTGGGTATGACGCGTCGACGTCGTCTTATTGCTGGACCGTTCCACTCTTTGGACCTGCCTGTTTTTATTCAGGTAAAGAAAGATTCAAAGAGTTAAGACTTTTAATTCAGCGTGATTCACAATTTGTAAATTATGTACAAATAATATTTACCTATAGTATTTCATATTTATCTATTTATTAAATATATAGCTAGCCTATGTTCGCAACTTCGTTCGTCTGACCAAGTCAAAAACGGGTCTTAAGAGAAATCAAAAGTTGATGACTAACAAAAGAATTAACTGCTTTTTATTTATGTTCGACTTTTTGCATTCAGCGACCCTCCTCGCTTCCGTGTACCACACTCCTATTGTACTAGCACAAAATAAACAAGATGTATATCAGGCATTACTATGTTATATTTTATTTTATCTTATTAAGCCTACCTCATCCTGACACGTTCAACTAGGGTTGGCTAGAAATTAATGCACCAATTCATTATATTTAGGTACCGTGTGCAATACCATGTGCAAGTTGAAGGTTTTTATTAAAACGCTGGTTCGTTACAAGTTTATATAAGTTTTATTTTTATTTCAGATTGTTCGCACAGCTTACAGTTACTACGCCGTGATACGACAAAAATCAAATTAAATTAAATTACTATTTTATTAACTTCAAAGGATCTTACGCTCGATACACACTTAGGTAATTTATTGTTATTACATTACAACATCATATTGAAAAACACCATTGTTTATATATTCAACTTCACGTAGTTAATGCGAAATAAAATGTACCTTGTTCAAAGAACTTATTGTTTATTACCAAATACAAAAATAAATAAAACAAAAATGTTTTCGTAAAATCTTAACACTCATGTTATTTACTTTATATGCATTCAATAATAAAAATATTTAGAGTTATACATAATGTAATAATAAATATAATTCTAATGTAAATTAAGTCACAATTTAATAATGTTTTTTGATAAGGTTCCTTCGTTTAGAATAAAAAAAGGTTAATTTTAAAATTTAGAATGAAAAAAAGGTAGGTAGGTTATACAATTTTACAAATTTAAATTACATGTCGAATTACATAATAGGTACTTTTTTGCTTACATTTATTTATACTTCAAGAGAGCCTAAGTCTTAATAACAGTAGTGTATACCTACTCCGTTAACACAACGTAAAATTTGTAAAACACATGAAAAGAAAATTAAAATATCAATGCATTTATATTGCATACATTGAATTGCATGTAAAAATAAAATATCAATCCCTAAAATTTAGGATAGTTTCTCAATGGGAATTTATAGGGAAATTTTAAAAAACAATAAAGTATCTGTACGCAGATACGAGATACGAGTAGATACCTCTCTGGCTTAGAACTCATGCCATTCTGTTTAAATCATTTACGACAGGTCACGTGACACCTAAATTGACCAATGAGATAAGACACGTGACACGTGCATTGCGTTACAGGGGAAGAGGGTTCATACAACGCGTAACGTAACATTACGTTTCTTTATTTCAATAAATAGAGAATTAAAACTTACCAAAATTTGAGTTCATTAACATGCTTAAAACTTAAGCAAATTACATTATGTGTGATAGTTTATTAAATAATTATACTGAATAATATTTTTTTTCCCGTAGCTTGCGTAACAAAATTGTGACGTTCAGGTAAAAAATTGTAACACTCGAACGCCCCCTAATTTAACACAGGAAAATTCCCGCGATCGTCTCGTTACGCTTTGCGACGTTTTCTGAATTGAGTTACAAATCCCAAAAAATATAGATAACCATATAATAAGTTATATAAAAACATAGTTACATAAAGTAATTTAAGCTTACAGTTACGTAAAATAAATTTAATTGCTAGGTAATAAATTATTTTCCTCGATTTCTTCCTTGAGCCATTCTGACACGTTATTTTTGTGCAAGGTGGCCCATTTTATGTTTGTTCTGACGGTTTCCAAGGCGCGCTTACGAGCGGACTCGCCGGCGCCTGCTTCGGGGTATAGTTCAAATAACTCTTCCATCTGCATAAAGACACATTCTAAACATTAAGTGATTCTATCTTATATAATCCAATTTAAATTACGCAGTTGGCAGCCCTGATTGACGTCATATTATATCATTGTGATGAAAATTGCGCCGTAAATAAATGCAAACTACAAAATAACGCTTCACACTTACAGTCCCATACTAGAATTCGCTGTGTCGTGGGCGCCATGGATACATACAAATATACAAACACTCACACCGAGAACAGAAATCTAAATTCATAATTTCAATTTCTGCCCCGTCGGGGATCGAGCCCGGGACCCTTCGAATGGTGAACTGGCGTGGCAACCACTACACCACGCGGGTCGTCTAGTAATTTTTTCATCGCTTTATTGAAATACTTCAACAGTGTTCTTTCAAACTTACCTCTTTAAGCCTGCTTTCAGTATCGAAAGAGCTAGTGATGGCCGGTATAAGGCCGCCCAAGTACCGGCTGTTCAGAGTGAACCGTTCAACTAGTTTCGGCCACTGAGAGCGCACCTCCCCCCACACCAGCTCGGCCCCGGCGGGGTTTAAGCTGATGTAGTCCAGCACAGTCATAAAGTCTTGACTGCGGATGTTATTCTCGTCCCATGCCAGTTGAATGTATCTGTCAAATATTTAATTATTTATTAAAACATTATTATACTTAAAACATATTGGTATAAAAGGCGAACTTAATGCTAAGCACTCACCACTAGTCAACCTTTAAGCGAAGCAGAGATAAACGTCGAATGGCAGTATATTAATACAAAGCTAAAGCTATATAAATAAACATTAATCGCAAAATATGTCATTGGCCTAACACAGATACTGTATGTTAAATTAAATGTTCGTCATCAGTACGAGTTTTGACAGTTCAGAAAAATATGATCGAGATATTATGACTTTCATCGCTAGCCTCGTACAGTACAAAGTAGCATTTCAATAAGAAAACGAGCAATGAACACTGTCCACTTTTAGTTCTCCATGCTTTCGCTAGAGACGCTGCTAGTAGATGTATGGGCCGAACCGAAACCAAATCTAGTTTACAGTAAACTGTTAAAACTCGCAATAAGCCCTCAGAGCAAGATTTGAGTCGAAATATAAATTGAATTGCCCGGAATTAAAATTGCCCGGAATATTAAAAAAAGGGCATTGTATTTACAAACTATTCTTGACGTGGCCAGCCAGTTGGCGACACGTACATTAATATTATATATGAAATACCTTTTCAAAATTTGTTTGTCCGTGGGCGCTGAGAGGGCACTCCTTAACTTTGACTGTTCCTGTACGTCCTCCTCCGCCAAATAAATTTTCCACAACATATCCCATTCTAGCTGCGTCGCTTCTTTCATACCTGAAATTAAAATCGATATATGATAGTTTAGCGATAAATCGATTTCAACCGGGGTCGATACTATTTGACAGAATTATCCAAATCGAGCGGCCATATTTGCAAGTAGATAAATAAATAAATATACTGTGTTATTTGACGTTCATCGAGTGTGTACAAATACCTTATCTTATGATGAATAAAATTTTTTTTATTTTATTTTTATTTAAATGCGCTGTAATAGCGTTTGCACAAATATATCTTTCCATATCTTTTTATAATTTAAAATATTAAAATATTAAATAAGTTTAAACAGTGAAAGCTACGAACAAAAGGGTCTTAGGTCTATTAATAATCAGATCAGACACATAGTTATTTTAATCTATACTAATACTAGTTGACCTGGCAAACTTCGTACCGCCTAAGGACCAGTAAATGTTGTGTTAACTTATTAGCTTCATGGTTCGA
>DWQK01002966.1:0-12237 GCA_018231225.1 Noctuana stator | reverse complement strand
AACGCTTGATAGCCTATAACCTTCCTCATTAATGTAGCTATCAGACACAAAAAGAATTTTTCAAATCCGACTTGTATTTCCAGAGGTTAGCGCGTTCAAACAAACAAACAAACTCTTTAGCTTTATATATTAGTATAGATGTATTAAGTATGGCTTTTTAAAGACTCATTAATATTATGAAAATTTACTTAGGTTATAATAGATACTAGATACTTACTTCATATACCTAATAGAGTAAGGTTTAAGTAAATAGGTAAAGAGGCCTTTGCCCTGCAGTGGGACACCACAGGCTGATAATAATAATAATAAGTAGGTACATATCTAAAACAATCCACATTGGACCAGCGTGATGGAGTATGCTCTATGCCATCCCCGGTTGCGGTTAGAGACCCGAGCCTTAAGTTCCATGGCACCCACAATACAGGGAACCCTATTGTGGGGCTGTGAATGTGAAGCGTTATTTATTTATTTGTTATTCTTTATCACTCACTTAACAAGGTAAGCAATGCACATGTTATCGTTTACAAGGCCAGGTTAAGGTCGAAGGTAAAATCCATAAATCAAAAATTATTTCGCGCTCCTCATGTAGACCAAGCCCACTAACTCTTACACCCTTGTACTTATTCTCTTTTAACGCGTCAGTCGAATTCAAAAGAAAATCATAAATCATAATTTGTTCACTCCAAAAGTTTGACAGTGTTTTGTTTCTAATTTTCATATTGAGATAGGTCTGGTCTACGTTTAAAATAACAAAGTTAATGGAACAGAATAAATGAAAGTACAAAATCAAGCTGTTTTGCAGGAACTGTGATTACATGAATAAGATACAGTTAGATGCATATAAAATTATTTTAAGTAAAAATGAAAACCTAACTTAATGATTTCAAACTAAAAAGGAAAAAATAACTTTAATTGTAGACTTCAACAATTAATTTCGGATTCTATGCCTTTTTCTTTTAGCATAAGGAATACATAAAAAAAGCATATATACGATCGATTGCGAACACTCTTCCTTTTTTGAAGTTAATTAAAAAGGGGGCCGAGGGTATGGTGGGGGGAATATACTTATGAAGCGGTTACATACAAATTCTGGGGTGGGCACAAGACTATTGTCAAAACGGCGCATCCAGCGCTCAGTTCCGACGCCTATGTCTATGTTGCCTGAATGAGTTACAGTCTATCAGGGACTTGATCAGAGAGCGGTGAAACTTGCCCTTTGTCTACTCACGAATCAGTTTCAGCATGTTATGAAGAGATTTTTTTTATGAAGGTATAATAGATGAACAACAAGGTAAATACTGAAAACTGAAACGTGAACAGTAACTTTTCTTGTGCTACGAATCCAGTAACATGTATTCGTGTTTACCTACTCGTAAATGAGCAGTTTGTTAGTGTGACTGACCGAGTATGTAGGTACGCCTGAGGCGTGCACAAGCGACTTAAGATCGGATTATGACATATGAGCAACGATAGATACTCGTAGCTAGTACTGCGGTACATTATGTTAGGTGTCGTGCTCGACAGCCTGTTTCCCGGTACTACATAAACCGGCGTAGGTATTGATTTTTACAATTTACGCACATACCTATTAGTTTACATACGAGTACGAGAGCCCGTGAAACAATGAAATGCAATCGCCCGCTTTTGTTTCCCAGTGTAATTGAGTTGTACACGGTACGCCGCCCTAACCTGACAATTACATGAGCAAATTGGAGATGAAATTCTGTTCATGTTTGTGTACTTATTGTTTACATGAACTTCTAACAAGCGATCTGGCATCTAATTACTCTGTGCCGACACCTTGAGAAATGAGGAATTCACCTGAGCCCGGCAGATGTGCCGCAGCTGTCGACCGGGCCGGTCCTCTCGCCCCCGCGCGCTGCCACCCGCCGACTCGCGCAATCGCGGCTAACAGTTTTATTTCCCCGAATAAACTTTATCAAACAAAGCGTGCCCCGCGCCCTGCATCTGCTCGCCCAGCTGTTCCGGCTGCAGCTGGCTCCCCGCACCGCTCGCACGCGCGCGCATGCCGCCCCTAAGAGCGAGATAGACAGCCGCCGGTGTAATCGCATCGGGACCCTTCAAATCCCTGTGCACACCATTCGCAGTCGACCTCCCGAGCCCGCCGGAACGCTCGGCAACGGCAATGACAACCAAACGTAGGCGCGAAAATCAAAACGACACTGAAATCGCGATGAAGCGACAAAGGAGCCGCAAACGCTCTAGCAGCGAGCCCGGGTTGCTGCACGATCCGATAAATGCCAAAAAGCGTCAAGTGCTGAAGCGCCTCTTTGGACGTAACACCAACGTCGGATTTGAAGCAGATGCTGCATCATCAACGGCGTCCTACACGTTCAAGAGGAATAATATTGGTGGACCCGAACTGGCAAGTGAGCCTGACACTTTCGATGATTTTGGAACGTTTCCTGACTTTGATATATTCGAGCATGACGAGTCAGACGAAGGTGATCTGAACGCGGAAGGACAGCAGCATGAGAGCGATGATGAAGGCAATTATAAACATTTCTCTCGTGAAAGTGAGAACGCTGATCCGCTGTTGGACTCCGTGCCAGTGGACTTGGATCCGGAAAGGTTGGGGTTTCTGGTGTGCGCTCAAGAAACACTCCGATTTCTAAACCGACGGGGTTTTGCTTTCGAGCACCCCGTCTTCAGCCGCCTGCGTTCCCGCCTGCTCCGCGGGATGGATGAGATGGCGGTCGCCTGAGTAATGCTCGGCCCAGAGCCCACTAAGTAAAAACCGTGAACTTCCTGTGAATTCTTTCCCCTCAGCTTCGAACACTTCTAATTAGTACATTTCAAGTTCAGTGTCAGTTTGTGGTACATCTATCCGGAAAAATATCTTTCATACTTTCTCCTAACACAATTCGGGCTCTGGTTAGTACTTAAGTGTTTCGTGCGAAGGGCCATTTTCGTAAACGCGTGAAGCAACAGGTGGCTCTTCAGTGAAGTCTAGTCAGGTTCTAGTCATTGTTTACGAAATAATTATATGTGTGTGTCTAAGAAATGATTTATCGATGTATGTAAAAATCTGCGTCCAAAAGAAAATATTCTTAAAATAATGTAACTTATTTGTCATGTTTTAGGAAGTAAAGCTTAAAATATTCCAATAAATTTATGTTTACCATTTATGTTATACAATGTAAATGTATGAACGATTATGTATTAGCTGTGCGCTTACCTATGTATTATCTATGTGCATTCAAACTATGTTATTTGAATAAATGTGATTAAAAAATATATTGTTTTTAATTTTAAATGCAACCTCGCGAAGTGCTTGCGTGGCCCTTGCCTAAATTTTTATTTCAATTCAGCATCCTTACACACACAATACACATCATAAATAAAACACATTTAAGATACATTTTTTATTTATTATAATAATGATCCTTTAAAATTGACTATTAAATACTACTAGAATTAAAGTTTTCGTATCTTGACAAATTTGAAAGTCACTTCACAAACTGCGTAATAATGCTACTATAATTTAATACTACAGACTATTGACATACTACAGAATTGACACTTCAATTTCGAAATTCAACAATATCGTTTACAGTATTTCAAAGAAAATGTTTTTAATTTCAAATACTCTGAGCAAAAACGTAGTAGTAGCAAGTGAGTCTGTTTCAGATTTGCTTGAGACAAAACATTAATTATCCTTTAAAGAAAGAAAAAATATCTTAATTTACAAGCCATTTAATGATAACACAGCGATTATTTGCTTATCAGGCAGAAGTTAAAATGGCCTAACAACTATAAATCTTTTAATTTATCATATTTTACTTTTATAAGTATCTATAAATTTATGCGATTTGATTATATCGCGTATTCTTTGGCAAGAATTGAAGCAAATGCAGTTTATTCACGAATTAAACACATACATATAAAAATATTTCTTTGGTAATCTTATTGCGTTACATATTTCGTATAACACAGTACACCTACATTCAATAAAAAATATAACACAAAATATAGGTAGGTATAATCTATCAAAATAAATATACGTGTTACTCAAGTGCTAAATAGGTTCCCAACATTCGTACAAATTTAAGTTAATTTGACCAGTCTATATTCTTACGTGTAACGTAAATATATGTTATAAAATATATGTTATAATTTCCTAAATATACAAAATTATCTAGCGCAAAAAAAATTGTCGTCAATCGCTTTTCGAATACTTAATATTCCTTCCCCTGTACGCGTATTCGATGAGTATTTTGCTTATTTGCTCCGACGTAAGATTCTCACCGAGATCACGACTGTTCCCTTCGTACAATCTTGATAAAGCTTTATGGAACTCGTGTGCTGAGAGTTTGGAAGGCTTCGCTAGAACTTCCCCCTTTGCCAGCGACGCTGTGAGATCTGGTATCATCTAAAAATTATTATTAGCTTTAGCATTGAGCTTATTCAAAGTATGTCGAGTTCCTATACCTACAGTTTGGACCTGAAATTCATTTTATACTTTTGACTAATCTTTATCATCATCTACATTATCATCAACCCATCACTGCCCCACTGCTGGGCAAGGGTCTAGTTTGTGAACGCTTGCCAGCTATCCTAAAAATACTTCAATCAATATCTACTTTTAACTTAAAAGAAAACAGAAGTACAATTTTTAGATACATTTTAGAATTTAAAGTTAAATGACATTAAAAAAATTAAATAAAATGAAAATGGCTGAACTTAACGTACCTAGTTATGCCTGAACACAAAGACTGAAATATTTACCTAAACTTAGGTAGGTACCTACATGAAAAGAATCAATATTATGTTTACAGACGAGTTGACGGTAAAAGTACCAACTTTGGTAGCAGTTTGAAAGAGAAAACGAAATAACTCTGCAGGCGTTGAACGAAGCTATTTACTTGAGTTCCAATACTTCAAAGGAAGTGGAGAAATTGAAATTGATTTTCAGTCAGTTGGCAGGAAAGTTATTGCGTTAGACACAATTTTCCGCCCTATTCCTAATTCGATTTTATAAAATAGTATTTCGCTTCGGAGTAAATTGTGGAGAATTTACTGAACTAATATCTGGAGCTTCAAATAAGATTAGTAAAGAATTTATAAATAGATTCTAACTATTACATTTAGGGGAAAGTTAAAATATCTTGTAATGCTTGAAATTGCACAAGGCAGGGAGTACGTATAATTACGACTGGGAAGAAATAAGAAGTTTTCCAGATTATTGATTTTTTGTGTTTTAAATCCGCCAGCCCGCACTTGACTATCGTTTTAGAAGTTGATAGTCATCGTATCCCGGTCTTAATATGCCTAATCTAATAATAACTCAACTAAAAACATCAATTAAAATTTAAAACCCTATCCAACACACAGGAACACGATATAAAACCGAAGTGTTTGAACTTTGAAATTAATTTAATAAATCGAGGGAGTCATCAAAGCAAATGATGCACAAAGAAACCTGTTAAGGCAAACATCCTGTACTTGAATGAACCGCCCCGAAAAAGTGAATCAAATAAAAAACACACACCTTGCAGTTGGCACCCCTGAGGCTACTTCTTGAACAAACCTCGCGAATACACTAAACTTTATATATGACGAGGAATTCTCCACTACACATTCGAGCTATTAATCGCACAGAAACTGTCGACAAAATGCCAGAGAAAGACCGCCGGCAGTCATTAACGATCGCTTTTTTCATATCGCTATACACATTGAAAATTGTACTCTATGTACGTGATATAGAAGTTATTTTTGAGTTGATGGATTTTGGCTAGGGGTGCATCTGTTAGCCGGCTGGCCCTATATTTTGTGTGATTTACCCCAACATGTGGCGTAGCGGTGGTGGGGACGGACGGCGCGGCGTTGGGATTGTTATACGATATACGAATAAGGCGCTAAGCAAATTAACTACACTTATTGTAATTAATACATAACATACTTTCAATACAAATGTTAAAACAATAATTACGTTTCATACTTTTGTCCAATCATAAGCAAAATTAAATAGGAATACTCAGTGAAAGTGAATCGTGAAGCGCACATAGCTCCGCTATAGGTACCCGTATCTCCATCAATCCGGATTGGAGCACTGTGGTGGACTAGGCCTTCCCCGGTTGTGGGAAGAGACCTGTGCCCAACAGTGGGACATAAAAAGGGTTGAAGGCACTCGGTGAGAATAAAATATGGGTACAACATTTCTTCACTAACGATCACTTAAAGCACAATTATTATTTATTGCACCCAAAAAATATAACATACAGTAAACATAAACATCGTACAGCATAAAAGGCGGTCTTGCGAAATAGTTATCTCTGCCAGACAACCTTGGGTAATGGTAATTATAATAGATAGAAGAAATGTACAAAATAATTATAGAAAGCGTGTAGCTAACTTATTATATAATAAGTTAGGTAGGACGACGACACAGGGAATCCTAGTGTGGAGCTGCGAGTGTAAAGCGGTATTATTTATTATTATTTTTCTCATGCATTTATTTCGTGTCTGACATTCGGAAAAAAAATTCCCAATTCCAAAGTCCAGAACAAAAAAGTTGCTAGTATGAATGGGCCCTTAAACGCGAAGTTCAAAAACGAATGACGTAGCATCCAATTTTACAATGATGACGTCGACGTGCTCAAAAATTTGACGAGAAACAAGCGGTAATTGAAAGCCCTTTTTAAGTCGTGTTTAATCAGTTACCGAAAAGATCTCTGTTTTGTTTGATTAAACTCTATAAATACCGTATAATTTTGTTTTAAAAGCAAACGTTTTACTAAGTATTTAGTTTTGTTTACTAGTTAAAAATTACATCCATCCATCCATCCATCCATCAGCCTTTGGAGGTCCACTGTAGGACATAGGCGTCCCCTAAGTGGCGCCACTCCGCCCGGTACTGTGCACTGTGGATTCAACGGTTAAAAATTACAACAGCCATCTAATTCTTTTAATATCAAAACGATGAAATGAAATGTCATTGAACTTAAAAATTGAGTACAATAACGTTTCCAATAATTTCAAGAAGGAACAAAAAGTATTTCAGCGTCAACAAAAAGAAAATAAATATTCTGCATCGTTCTTTATCTTTATTCAATAAAGCAGTTCCGAAAGGTTGCTAACAACGGGTTCTAATTACATGATTTGAAAACTCTATCCAGAACTGTAACAGGAATGATCCTCTATTCCACGTAGTAGATTATAATCCGACTCCCTGAACCCTAAACTGCGATGTTCCTGTTTTTGCTACAAAAGGCTGTGCTCTCCATTTCCAGAATTTAAGCGGCTTTCATGGATTCCTAAAATCAAGTAAACAACAGTTGGAAGCGAATCCCCAAATAGATTTATTCTATGAACCAAGCTACACATAATATAAAGAAAATTACAGATTAAATAACAATCTATAAAAAAATAGCTTTAATGACTACCCAAAAATTGCCTGGAAGCCACCTTTTAACCACCTTTATTTGACTTATTTTTAATTATTGTTTACGTAACATATTATTATGTATGTGTAACAAAGAGGGCCGGTTCAACGCTTAGGTAAAAACAAGTTAACTAGAACGTGTCCTCAAATGCAAAAATATTAAAAATCCAGAAAGAAAAATGTTTGGATTAAAAAAATTAGAAAAGTAGGTACTTTCCTTTATTTTTGGTAATAAGAGAAACACAAATTTAATTATAATTTTACTATCCATCATTCGGACAATCGCCACGTTTTATTATAGTATAGCGGTATGGATTATAATCCCTAAAGTGATTACTGTTTCTGCTCCAAAAGGCATTTCGGCATTTTCCAATATTGTAATTTCAAAGGATTATAGGAATTTGAACGGATTAAATACTAACAACATACCTTACTGTTAATTGAATTCCTAACAGAATCTTACTCGATGAATCCGTTTTATGTAAATTACATAATGAGATTTTATGTTTAATATTACCTGTAGTAAACTGCGGAGTAAATTTTTAATGAAATGTAACGGAAAACTTCAATCGACATCATTATGTCTACGAGTTAAGTTAAAATGTATAAATTGATGTACTATGTACTAAGTAGATAATAAATGTTGAATATTTTGTAGATCATTACAAATGTGTGACGATCAAAGCGCAATTTTAACGAAGTCGGGTTTTAGTTTTTAAACTTATTTTTACGTTTATGTAGTCGCTAATTAGTTCCTCGTATTTAATATCGTGACGCAATCACAATAAAACAACAGTACGGTACTTCTTACCTCACAAACGTTGATAAACTTTTATAATAATCATAAAGATGACTTGTAACTTGTAACATCCTTCCAAAACGACCTTGATACCTGGTATTTCTTATCAAACAACATCTCGACAATCATTGAAAAATTGTTTGATGTCAGCGTGCAAAGATATCAAAAGATGTAAGCACAATCCTCTTATAAACAAATAAAACAATAAAACTACACGTCGGTTATCAGAGACAGTTCGCAAACAATGCAGAACAAATAAGTATATTATGGCGAACTATCACACTCGGTTATAATCAGCGCATGAGACTGGCCGCGCGCGCTGCATTTCAATACGTTACGGCGGCAAAAATAATAGCGGTAAATCGTGAGTAGGAAACTTAATGCATTCGTAGAACGCTAAGCAAACAGTACAAAAGATACGTAACTATTGAACGGCTGCGCATTGGTGATATAACAAATAGTGTTAAGTGAAAGAAGGTAAACAGAGTGATACGTGGATTTACGAAAGTGACATTAAAGGTAGACAAATGCTGCTTCGTCGAACCAGTTTTACAGGTTATTTTTTGCGCTCAACATCTTAAATTGACTTGCAAACACGCCAGGCTCATCTCTTAGGCTTTTAAGATTCCTTTTATAGTTTATAGAAATGTTAGTACCTCGTAACTAACATTTCTTTAAAGTAACTTTTTTAATTTTCGTTTAACTCAAACGTGTAACACTTCACCACATTATTTATGGTAAAGAAGACACAAGCTATATATAAAAGACATTACGACACGGGTAGACTACAAACCCATAATCTCTTCCTATCTGCATTGGAGCGAATGGTGGAGTATGCTCCAGACCTTCCTCGATTATGAGGAATTTCTTCCTTTTATTATTTATTTTAGAAATCGAATATTTGCATGTTATCTACTCGTATTTAATATTGGCAATTAAGTTCTAAGTAAAATACATCGGCGAATAAAATCTTGTTTTCTTGTTTGCTTATATGTCTGTCTTTGCGTAACCTCCCTAAAAATGCCAAATGAATTAGACTTCATCTCAAAATTTAAATAAGGAAAAACGTCGATTAATTAAACTAAAATATACATAACATTGAAATTATTTTCATTATAAAACTTAATTTTTCTGGGTACCAAAAATATACTTAATAGTCTAACACTTGATATCAGGCACTAATTGTGTTAATACTTACTGGCGTTAATACTTACTCGTTATATAAATATTTATGCTAATCGCAATAATTTATTGGCCTCGTCAAGACGATTCGTCTTTGAGCTCTGAATGACTAGACAATTAGATAGAACCTCAACATATTTTACGACGGAGTTATCTTCTCTGCCGTTGACCGGCTTAACATAGTTTACATTTTTATAACTACTCATATTAAAATATATTTTCTTTATTACTTGCAGATTATGCATGAAGAAAGTTGAACTTTGAAATGTGGACTTACTCGAGTGTAGACATTCCTGGAAACCAAATAAGTAGAAGAGACAGATGTAGAATATACTTCTCCGAATGTATTGTATGCTTTTGCATACTATTTTTTATTATCTGTGTAGGTTTATTACTCTATCTGTTCTTTCATTTGTATAGTACTGTGACTACTGCTGGCAAACTTGTAGAGTCACTGGCTGAGAGTTAAGCTTTGTTTTTTTGTTTATTTATTTTGTAGATCAATAATGTCTATTTTTAATCTGTATCTTTTAAGGTGGACCAATAGATGATCTTATAAAAAGATTAGTCCTCTGAATAAATTTCCTAAATCAGTATAAAAATTGTAGTCTCTAAATATACGATAATAAGGTATACCAAATATGTATAATTATGTGTGCATTTGTTTAATATATTAAAAAGTTGTGATGATATTGCGAATAAATGAGAAAATTACTCTCATTAGGATCTCGTTATTATTTATGATTAAGTATTGATGGCAAAGGGTTTTATAAGCTAAGGTTGGAATTGAAAAAGAATTGTAATAATTCAAAATAGTAACAGGTGTATTTTATTACCATCCCATAGGGTCTCCTCTCAGATATGAGAAAGGTCTTTAGACCATCGGGAATATTGTGGAGAACTTTTAGATGTGTATTCCTTACGTCGTTTTCCTTCACCGAACAATAAGTGAAACCGCGTGGCACAGCTAGTCTTTTATAACTAAACAGTTTTAACAGGAAGGCTATATTTTTGGTATCTGAATAGTAAAGCATATCTACTATAATTTCATAATATATATCCTAATAAATCATGTAAAATTGGTTATGGGGAGAGCCATTAAACGGTAGACAATAATGTACCTAACTAAAATTAGTTAGGTATATTATTGTCTATAAAAATTATAAGCCAATAAAACCAAATTAGTACATTAGTATATACTATAAACCTAGCATAATATTCTATAAAAAAATAAAAATGATTCTCAAATATCCAAGTTGTTTCAATTATTGCTCAGTTATTATAAGGAATGCATCCAGCATATTTAATGTTCAGTGTTCACCCCACGTCAACAAAAGGTAGATTTTGCAGTAGACAGGCCACATCCTATTTATCTAAATAAATTTAGTATATATATAAAAATATGTTTAATATATTATTTTATTTATATCTCAATATAAATAAATAGGATTACTGGACCCTATAAATCAGACCATACTTCTTATTTTTCTACAGGTGTTAGTACCTATATAGTGTAATTCAGAATGAAACTCTTTCCTTCTATAATACTGTAGTATAATACCGACCTATCTACTTACAAACTAAATTCCACAAACAATCAGTGGTGTGAAATAAATATAGTTTATTGCCACTTGTAGCGTACTTTATCATAGAATTTTGTTTTACCACCACCCATAGTTATGATAAGATACGTATTGTCGTCGTATAGAACCAGTCACACAAACTCAGCAAAACTAGGTTCAACGGAAAAACTATATAACGTCTTAAGCTACGTCTCCAGCAAAGAAAAATTGGGAACTTTTGTTTTGAAAAGTAACTGTTTAATCCTAAAGTCAATAGTTTTTTTTTTTATGTTTACTTCAGACTTTATGGTATTACAAATAATTATTCGGCTTATTAATAATATTGTATTATAAATAAGCCTAAGCCAATTGTTCCTTGAAAGTAATTGTGAAAACAGAAAATAAAAGATAACTACGAGTATATTGTTAATGATGTTCTTCTTTATTTTAATTTATACAGAAATATAATATTTTCATCGCGTATCTCTAAGGTATAGTGGCCTATGATTATTCCATTGTTACTGGTACAATATAGGTACATACAGTGACATACATAGGTTTGTTTTTGTTCTACTGTGAACTGTGACTATTTTTATCAGGCTCCACAAAATTTATAAGACTGGTAAATACATTTAACATTTATGCTGTTTTTTTGGCAGTATAGATACAAACATAGGTATTTTTTTGATTATAAAAGTTTTCCAAACAGTATTTAACTTTGAATTTTATCTTTTCTATTTCTGTAGTTAATTCCAATAATATGTTATTGTTAAAAGAAAAAAGCTATCGTTTTTCTACAAATGAAAATTTTCATTTTTATCAGATTTAACCGGTTTAATAAAACTATTTCATTAATCATGCTAGAGATTAACTGCAATAAATAAAGACTATCGCATACTCCTACAATGTCAAGACACGAGTAGGTAGTAATAATAGTAGTTAAATGCGAAGAGGGTTCCGCACAATTAACTTTAATGACATATTACTGACGACAGCGGCAGTAATGACATTGATGTTACTTCCGTACAATACTATTAGTTAAATGACTTATTGTATGCATGACTTTCTATGCACTGTTTTTCATTCCTAATCTTATAAATAAATGGTGTTTAAGAACAGTATGGCTACTCTTGACACACGATCCCAATCGTAAGCTTATTCGATCTCAATACAGTTTCAATTCCAATATACAACATATTCCTACTCTTGAAGAAATCGAGTTTGCTGTTGGTTCGAAATTGAAATAGAGCTGTCAATCGAGAAACGATGTGGCCATATATAACAACACA
>DWQK01002965.1:0-12239 GCA_018231225.1 Noctuana stator | reverse complement strand
ATCCTATCTTTCAAGTTGGATCAACCTGCACACGGTGTGCAAGTTTGGTTAAGCAGTTTAGGAGTCCATCGCGGACAAACACTGTGACACGTAATTTATATATATATAATAAATAAATAAATAATAATCATTCACGAATAATAATAATTTATTTCAGACATAGCCCAGATTATATCAGTAAGTAGAAGTTAACTACTCGGACATTAGTAAAATTATCAGCTAAAAACCTTACTAATTAAATGACGAAAAGTACATATTATTCAAATTATAACTTACTGGCCAAAATTTTATTTACTTTTAGTGTTTAATCTCTTGCCTACGTAGGTATATGTAGTTTATTAGCTATAAAAGCCATTTAGCGAAATGTTTAATTGCTCCAGCTAACGTTTTCATGTACCCATTAAGTTTAATGTAACAAAATAATTTGTGAAACGGCAAGAGGGCGTCATGACAAATGTGGGCGCATTAGAATCAGTTAGAGGTTCGTGAGGGCGATTTGCGCTGACTCTGACTAATATTCGGACGAGGCAACGATTATATTTATATTAGCCAATAATCGCCCAGTTTTGTCTTCGACAAATTGGCTTCTCAGACTATTTGCTAAAACGAAGCCTGACTATTTGGTAATATATTAATTATTTAACCTTTATTGATCAAATAAGAAATACCTACAATATGCAAAATTGAAAGGTGTTATTTTGTGCCAGTTATCCCAGGTGCTGGAAAGGGGTGTAGCAGTGACATCAGAGAGATGTAAGAACTTTAATATAATAAAATAATGAAATATTATGTATACTATTCCGTATGTACTTAAATAAAGTTACGAAATTAATTTTTTTTATAGCGTTTCGTTTAAAAGAAAGACATTCATTACTTTTTAGTCAAAAATAAACTTACTTAACATAATATTTTGCATACGTCAAAAGTGGATCAATTAAAATGATTTTATAACTTAAAAAGCAGGTCAATAAAAAAATCAATTAACTCAACACTCAGTCTGCATCTTTTAGTTCTCGTATGGGTTTTTCCATGCGCGTTCCCATCTCTAAGCATTTTAAACTATTCAACGAATCAAACTTCAGGATCTCAGTGGCAAGGCGAGGTGGAATCACACATGGCACTGCGGTGGCGGGCTCAGAATAACTGGGGCCAGATTGACGAGATACATACATTACGGACTTAACGAACATCTCAATTTAGCCAGCCACCTGCGCTGAGCTCGCTGTCCACTTTAGGGTCGTTTCACAGGGCAGCTAGTCCAAAATACGTTTTATTAGAAGGTATAAGTATTTTAAATTTTAATATACATATATATATCTTGTTTTACACACGCACCCACACCCACACACACACACGCACAAATAGTATTTATTACCTTACTACCAGTCTTGCCTTGGTTCCGAAACTTCCCTATATATATTGCATAATATTATGATGTAGCAACTGATATTAGAACGGTGGGATGCATGCAGGTATGCGTGGTGGGATGCATACTTTGTGACAAAATGTTGTGCAGTGTTATAAAATGTCTCAAAAATTATAAAGCGGCCGTGTGGGACGACCTTTATTCGGATAATGCCCAGTCTATTCGGTATTCGGATGGACGCAGGATAAGCGAACTGGTTATATACACTCGCGAGGTGTTAATTGACTAGAGGAAAAGGGTTTTTTAGTTATCATTAGTTTAGGTATCGTCAAGACATATAATATAGTCACATACATTAAATTACAGATATTTTATAATTATTTTATAAGTCAAGACGAAAATTTATTAAAAATTGAAAAACGTTTTTTTTAATGAAGTAGCAGACGAGCATGCAGGCCACCTGGTGTTAAGTGGTCGCTGCCGCCCACGGACATCCACATCCAACCTCAAGCAGGCTCGTTTCCGCTACCCCGGAGATTGATGGTCACCTCATGTAAGTGTGGCGTTTGTCAATCAATCAATCAATACACATATTTATTGTGAACAGCGGTACATTATGAATGTTGTTATATAGGTGTTGTAAGTTTTCTTTGTAGTTGTGGGACATAAAAGTGGTTGAAGGCAAGTTTTCTTTACTTTTTGTTTACTTAAATAATCTGCTATTTTTTGTTTAGTAAATAGAAAATAATTTCATTTAAAATAACAATCATCTATTAGCGTCCAGGGCAAACACCACATCTGTCCCCCTTATCCACTATCCCTAACAATCCTTGCTATCCTTATTCAACTTCCAAAGGTTGATAAACAGCGGCACAGACAATATAATAATGTCACTAACTTTAAAAAAGTTTCCTGCACGAATAAATGTTGCGCAAAGAAAGAAGCAAGTTAAGGACGTTCCCTAATAAATATCCGGTACAAACCACATAAAGTGACCGCGAGAACCGACTCGGATACACTTACTGTGAAACCTTATGCAAATCCTATAGGCAATTACAAAAGAAATGGTCCTAGTTCCGCACGAGGGCCCAGTCGTGCGATGCCTTTTCGGGTTTGCCCTTAAATAAGACTATTGTCTATCAGCCTGTTTGTCTATTAATGAAACTTCTGCACGTGGAAACGCGTGGAAACATGTGGAAATTGGGAAAACATGTGCCTACATTTGAAATCGTCAGTGGCCAGTGCAATTAAAGGTGTGAACATGTTTCAAGAAAGCTATGATGCTGCCGGGCTATGATGTTGCAGGTTTTTCTACAATGTTTTTCGTCTTTCGTGGATTTTACGAAATAAGGAAGAGTAAAGGGCTTAAATAACTCAAACTGAGATTTAACAACTATCTTTTGGCTATCACAACATTTATTTCAGACTAGCTGCTGCCCGCAACTACGTCTATATATTTAATCTAGTTCCCTCAACACATTTCCCTACACCCACCTGGAGCGTCACATCAGTTGCGACACCAGAGGTCTTCCGACCGCAATTAGCATTTCACACGCGTCAACCAAATTGGCCTGTCATGGCAGCCGTGTGAAGCAGCCGTCACATTAGCCTGACCTTAGGCCCGATGTGGTTAATGGAAGCCGTATTATATCTTGTTTATATCTTGAATATCTGTAAACATTTTTCATTTATTTTGCAATATTGCTGCGTATGCTGTAAGTATGTAGGGATGTAAAATGATTAAGTTATGTTAGGTCCAGAAGAATTCTTACAAGTTCTTTGTATGAGACTGTGTACCGAAAACTAAAGTGAATTTTGAATCTCAAGATATAATATAAGCATACATATTTGTAGTTAGGTACAGAAAATACTAAATACGATACTATTTTACTTGTAGCAGTGGCTAGACGAGAACACGGGAACATTTATTAATTGAAATCATCGGAAATTAAAACTGACTACCAGAGAAAGTAATTGTAGTATGATTTTAATACAAAATTTGACGTGGGTACCATACTTAAATTTTTGGTTTAATCTAATTTCTGACGTACACGTTACTTAACTCACGTTCCTAAAACATACCGCAAAACATAATATTCGTCTTCAAGTCAAGCATTAGTAGTGAAGTATGGTACGTTAACTGCTGCCGACATTACCATAAAACACATAATATTTCACTGATGGGAAAACTGCAAACGGATCGCGTACATACGAGTACCTTGCTAATGTTCTTTGTACGCTGCACCATAAACTATGGAGAGGCTGATAGTGACATATTTTGGTACGTACCAGTTTTGGTAAGGAGCTCCGTAGCAGTAACCGTAACTATCGGATATCTGAAATAAAAATCTATCCGTAACCGTACCCGAATCCGATATTAAAGTAACCACTACACCACTATACCAGATTAAGGATAATAATTTAATAAACTTATACTTTATATTCATAAAATACCTACATAACTTCTTATTCTGCTTTCTTAGGAGAAGACTAGATCGCATAACACAGGACAGGGAATCCTAGAATGGGATCTAGAGTTATTTTAGGTATGTGTACTTACTATAGAGCATTTTATTTCAACTGTGAAATAAAGAATTCGAAATATGAAAAAAATATAAACATAGTATATAATATTGCTTCTAAATATAGTAAGGAAACTGAACTCCCCCGCGCGGAAAGAGCATAACAGATAAATGAATGCCACTTAGAATTGATTAGTCGGCGTACGCGAGCGCTTTCCAACCGATCGCCGGCTCAGTACTAATTAATTAGCTTAACGATGGCGCTTCGAGGATGCACGTGCTCCAACTTGGTTTAAAAATGATAGCTAACTGCAATTCTTTTAGATTTCTGGGATGTTTTTTATTGAGACTTGTTGTTTTATTTTAGTCTTCAGTTTCTTATCGCAATTTTTTTAAAGTTATGTTCGTAATTAATTCGAGGTATCACTTGTTTCTCATCGAAAAACCTACCTACGATTCGCTACAAATATTACAATTTCGACCAGCTAAGTACTATAAAACTGCGTTAACGCATGATTAAGAATAAAGAATTAATGTTAAATATAATTGAATAAAAAATCTGCAATAAAATAAACAATACCGAATATAATATGTTATTGTTATTACAAGTCGTTAAATATTTTGTTTCGTTTATATTTTATTATTATTTCGTTGTAATATTTTTAAATTGCTAATCAGCATTTGTTACTTTAATAAAGAAAATATGTTTAAAAACCTGTTAAAATTGCATTGGCAAAAATAGTTCAAAAAAGAATAATATAGTTTAGTACTTAATTTTATTTTTATTTTTCTGCGTTTCGAAATTTTTATTTCGACTAGGTAACAAGTATATTTCTATGTTATTAGAAAATTGCGACATGTTGCGGATTATAGTAATCTCGGAAGTTGTTTGGTAAGAAGTGAAGTGCCCAATTAATTTAAACAATTATCGATTTCCTTGACATTTATCATTCAATATTCACAGTTACGCTTTTTATTTGATATTCATGGTTCATTTTGCATATTTTAATATATTTTTTATGATGTCTGAGTAGCAACCGTTCGTGCGCTTCAGCTGAAGGTGACTCATGAAACTGTAAGTCCTTAGTTATTTATTAGGTCTTTATATGTAAATTGAAATTTTATAGCGATTAATTTACATTTAATTTGTAAAAACCTACGTATTTTATACACCGACTTATTTAGTATGTTTTATCATAAAGTCGTGTGTGTTTTGTTATTTGTTTTTTTTTTATTATGTAAAACTTCTTAGGCGGCGATTAAATAAAATTATAATTCGTAATTAGGGCAAATTATTTTATAAATATCTCATTCATCCAACTATTTTATCTATTGTAGCACATAAACAAACAATATACAACACAATTAAAAGCTCATAATAACAAATTTCTACGCGGAAACCTGTTCTTTCTTCAATCGATGTAATATATTCGAATCGTATGCATAAATACAGGTCATTCGATTTATAAATCAACTTTGAAATCGATTTCAACAAGTGGCTATTAATTAAGTTGTAGTCAGATTAGAAATTAGATAGAATAACCGTTGGGCGGCGATGGTGTCTGATACATGGCCCAACTCAAGTACCGCCAGCATATAAAGCTGGAACAACTTATGCTTTTTATTTCATAAACTATTGCCAGATTAGGCGATTTATCGCCATTTAAGCTACCTTGAACTCTTCAAGGCGGGGCGACCAAAAATTGTGATCGGCGACCAGGCAACGTTTGGGCTATCTCGGAAAAAATTGGGTAATTTAAGCTACTGTAAGTTTCTCGTAGAAAACCGCAGAAAAAAATTAGCTACAATGAAAAATACATCTAATGAAACAGTTGAACGCTCAAATCGATGACCTAAAAACAGGTGGCCAATTAGGCTAGATGACTCATAATTTGGGCGATTTTAGGCTACTTTTCGTTAAAAAGAATTGGGTGAATTGGACCGGGATTAATCTGACAACACTTTTCCATATTGTTAGTTGAGTACGCTCTGGCATTCACCAGTTGTTGTGAGAGACCTGTATCCAGCAGTGAGCTATAAAAAGGACTGCTGGCATTGATAACAGCTTATAGGTTTTCTTTGATGTTTAATATTGAAAGCTGAATTGCGTGTGAGGATCGAACCCCCTTGAAGCAAGTGTTCTCGTATTTTGGTAGAGGAAGTGGATACCAGATATACCTGTTTAACTATCTCAGTCTGACTTCTTTTCTGCTAAAGGACGTGGATGTCCATGGGTTGCAACTTAACAACTGCAACTGCAACTAATGAAGTTATTGCACTATGGCTGTAAGTGGCTAGTGGTAGTGACGCACATGCTTAGCTGTCACTTGTGCTCACTATTAGGCTTAAGCTATACTGCATAATTTGTTAATAACTTGTAATTTATACACTTGATTTTAAAAGAGTGCCGAGAGTTTTTTTCCGCCGGCTTTTTCTCCCGGTCTACCTGAGCCTAAAGGGCGCTTAAAGCCGATGTACCGTATTATTTGACGTTCGTCCAGTGTATACGTGTAACCTAATGATGAATAAAAATTTTTGAATTTGAATTTGAATTTGTTATTTCTACATTTCTTGTATGTAAATCTGTCTTTAATATACTATTAGTAGATATACAGTAATAACTCAAAACATTTTTGTTTGCTAACCAACAATGCTAGCTAATGCAGCAAAGTTAATGCACTGATAAAAGCTATAACTAGGAAATGCGAATGGTAATGTATATAAAGCCTACTTGTTGAGTTTTGACATTTTAATTGTTGCTTGGTTTTTATTATACATTTATATCCATAGTTTATAAGAACAAAGAATTTCAAGTAACGTCTATAAGGATTAACCTACGTTAAAATAAACGTGTTTTTTATAAACGTTTAAATAAAATTGACCTACATCAGCCAACAAACATACATCAGACGCTATAAATATTATATTAATCTGACAAAGGCTTTAAAGGGCCGATTCGTAGATAAACATAATACTACGTACTTAAAATGTATACATAATTGTACTAAGAAAGAAAATAGACAGAAAATTGGGACTACTCACTCACCCATATTCAAACATAGATAAATCTACACGAATGAAAGTACTCTTATATTTGTATTAAACTGCAATAAATTAGCTTTGCAATGAATTCTTAAACATCGTCACCTTAACATCACGCACAAAGATTTAATCAAATCCGAAACTTAGCTTAAGGCCAAGCTTTTACGAAATTCGCAATCACGGGCATTCAGATATCAAATAAATCATCCCAGCCCCCCAAATTGGCTGTCAGCATTCGACAAATAAAAATTGCAGTGTAAACACAAATGAGTTATGATATTTCTTTTCATATCTGTCTATCAATAATAATTATTAAAGCACCTAGCAGATAGAGTCATCAATTTTAATTACGTATTCGTCAGCATGTCAGCACAGATACAAGTGTCCAATATGTCTTGTGCGTTCGTTGATGAATACGCAAGGACATTTAGTACAATCGTTTGATGTTTCGTGAGCATACCAAGAAGGTCAAATAATGGATGTACTCAGGCTGGTCTATAAAAAGTCAAAGTTCATATTGATTAATGAATATGATGAATCTATGAAAAGCTACTACCACCTCCGCCCTCAAAGCCGTCTGTCACAGTGAGGCGGGCGCGGGTACTGAGGCAAGCGCGTGAAAATAAAAAAAAAAGTAGACGCTGCGCCGCGTACAGTGCATTCGCGAGTAGCGGGCGTGGGTTATAGTTAAAGCCCTTATTTTAAATTAAAACAGTTGAATGTCCTAGAAGATGTCACAGAACTAAAATAACTGAAAAGAAGGAAGAAAAGAAGGATGAGTGAAAGCAGGAGACAAGAGCAAGAAGTCCTAGCCTAGGTTCACATGTCTACCGACTCATGACGCGACCGTTAAACCTAGTAGTAGGTAAATATTTTGTTTTGACCCATTTTTGATCTATCTTTAGACTCGATTAAATTGGTAACTAGCTTATATCCGGATATAAGGTAAAAAGTTAAAGATAAAAGAATTAGATCTTGTATCGTGTTATCTACCTATACCTGATGGAATCGTAGTCAGTAGCATTATAGTACGTACAATCTCCAAAGCATCTCTAAGCAATTCGCATCGGTCATTGTATTAAACCGCAATCGCGTACTTAAATAGTTAGTTACAATCGATATGAAAAATAATTAGTTCCGACCTTACTATTGGAGTTAATTGTTGTTAGAATTGTAGTAGGTACAACACAATTAATTTAATTAAGAATATTGCGGCATACATAGTTGGTCAGTTACACAAGCGACTATCGATTGAGTAATAGAAGTTAACGGATGAAATTTAGACTACAGTATTTTACGTATAAGCTCGTGACCATGACCAAAGTCATATCCTATAAGATGTCGTACAAATAATATTATCACATTCGTAGTTAGCCCTCAGGTATAAGAAACCCTTTATAATTTATCTGCATCTAAATCTGACAACGTTACAAGTTGATATAATGTATGGTAATGAAGACAACAGCAATAAAATGTTGTACCGCCAGTATATAGGTGTTTGAAACCAGTAATTGCATTCATCGTGTAAGGACAGCGTAGGTATGTTCTGTTTATTTTTCTTTAAAAGCAAAAATTTTGAATAAAATTTAATATTAACCAGCGACGCGACCCGGCTTTGCACGGGTGCAATGCTGATACTAAACACACTACGGAAAAACTGTGAACTTTTATACATATAAACCTTCCTCTTCAATCACTCTATCTATTAAAAGAACCGTATCAAAATCCGTTGGGTGGTTTTAAAGATTTAAGCATACATAGGGACAGAGAAAGTTTGTTTTATATTATGTAGTGATTTTAAGTTAAACGTGAGACGGCTCAATACAATGATGTGGGTGAAGAGCACAGGTCAGCCTGCAAGTCGGCAAGATAATTCAAGAAATCAAAAACTGTTTCCGCTTATACGGCACAGGTCTCTGCTAGGAGAGGCCTATGACCAGCAGTGAATGTTTTAAGTTAATGCGAGAAACAATAATATTTCTCGATAATTAACGTTCAACGAAAGAACAACAAGGTGAACAAACTCAAGGTGGAACCTGACGATCGGGAGCGCAAAACATAATATAAGTATTTATCAAAAGTAATATTCAATTGTAAAACGAGTAAGTAATAATGGTTAGCCTATACGGTAATAAATCTCATACGTCAACGGGTTCATAAGAACAGTCTTATGTACGAGTGCATGCAATGCCTTGACCTACACTCATGACCCAATAAAAGCAACAATACCGAGCCTTAAAATGTACATTTGTTACGCTTGATAGCTTAAGTGATGTAAGTTGTCGTTCACAAAGGTTTTGGTATCTATAGGAATAGGTCCTTTCTTTTGTAACGTGGGAAAACCTAAAGTTACCGCAACTTAGGCGTAGTTTTCATAATAAATTCGACCAAGGGATCACGTCACAAACCATACAAACTTCGTCGGCCCTTTAGGGCTAGAATTTCTATAAATCCTTTTTTAATGGTTACTTACACCATGAAAGGGTTCCCCTTAAGTTTTTAGGTACAGTATGTTTAGCCATACTTTGATGTATTAGTCAATCAATTGGGTTTATCTTTTACATATACAGATAAGTGGGATCACAACAATCAGTAATTAAGTCGCATATGCCACTGCTTGTCTCTTTTTTCCGTGGATTATAATAACATAAAATAATAGTAAATCATAATAATGGTTAAAAATGGAATTTACTACACTATAAATAAATCAATAAACCAATTATCTAATTACAAGTTAATCAAATTAAATATATTATAACTTTATTATACAACCGTTTTATTACTAAGTCGCATTCAATTAAAAAATCGATTACAAATAAATTAGTAGGTGATCGTATACGCAATGTTTATATGTATTTGTACATCTACACCTGTTAACCCGTATCTGGTTAGAAGTAATTTTCTGCCTATTTTAAAATTCAAATTTATGCTAATTAGACATTGCACCGTAGACTCTAATTGGATTAACGTCTGTACGCGCATTATTTATATATGCATACGTAGTGTTAAGTTGTCGATAACTATTTATTGTATATGCTTAAGCGATAATAAACGTCTATTATGAACATTATTTTGTAGTCGGTTATGGTTTGTTTTAATAAATGTTTGTTGATATTGATCTTTTTATATTTATAGTATCATGTAGTGTAGGTAAATGCATGGTCACGATTAGATTTTAAAAGGTAACTTAGACACGAAGACGATTGCATGAGTTTGTGCTTGACTACATGTATATATAATACCTACATGCACATGGCACATACATGTTTTTAAGATCAATCTTCTAACTCAAATCTCGCCCTAAGATTCCCAAACATTTTGGGGTAAAGATTCTTGCCTCTGCTTACTATTTATATACCGCGACTTTCTTTTACGCCAACGTAGAACTTTGTCGAGCCTCCCTTAAACTGCAAGTCTCTGGCTAATCTAGCTTTGGGAATCACTGATCTAGCCCTAAGATACAGTGTCCAGTATCCATCGACAATCTTTCTTCCGAAACACACTAAAAATCAAATCAGGTACTTATCGATTTAACACAAAGTGAGTGAGTACTTCTTAAATTATTTCGCCACCAGATCACAAGCTGCCAAATTTTAAAGCAGATTTGCATCGATCATTACCACTCGCCTCATCTGTACATCCCAGTACACATGCTACCTTAGTTCTTGTATAACCTTCAGACCCTAAAAGGCTATCATTAGTAGGAACCACAAGCGAACACTAAGCAATCACCCACTCTTAGCAAGCCATTATCAATACGGCGATTGTTTCTTTGCACTTAGAATCTTTGTACAATTATGAATGATTGTACGTAGTTAATAATTAGTCAGAAAACCTGTGTTTGCCTTTAGTTTTTTAACCACAATGTTGCATTGTACGTTATAAGTGATTTTTTATTGGTATTTTCAAGATGTTAATATATTTTTTTTATTTTAAAAGTCAATCCTAAGTTTAGAAGTTTTTCTTATTAGTTTAGAAGCATTCTGCACTTACCCTACTCCAATTAAAGATAACATTGCTACTTAAACCGATAATGTAGAATTAACGGTAAGTCTTAAATAGTAGCCTTGTAATGAAGGTACAACTATGTACCACATGTATTAGTTTCAGTGAGAACCACGTATGTAGCGCGTACATTACGGCAGCAATACGGTGATGTTGGAAATAGTCACGGATCTAAGCTCGTAAATGTACGCAATAATACTGTTACGAACACGTAACATAAATCTTTAGAGTTCTAAAGCTCTTACCTAACCCTTTTTAATCTAATTTTAACTTCAAAAATGGAGGAGATTCTAAAATCGAGTGTTTTTTTTGTTTATACCTCATAGCTTTCAACTGGGTAAACCGATTTGGATGATCCTTTTTTTATTTGAAAGCTGATACTTCCCGTGTGGACCATTTGGTCCATTTCTGACAACGGCATCCGTGAGAAAACCTCGTAAGTCGTAAATTTGATAGCACTCTTAAACAAGCATTACTTTATTTGGCATCGCAAATAGTTTATAGTCGATATCGACTATGTTTCTGTATAATTCGATAATATCGCACTCCGGTTAAGTGGTCGATCACTTATGAGAAAAAGAAAACGTCAGCTATTCCAATTGCGGGTAAGTGCGTAATTATTTAGTGTAACGATTGTAACGTTTAGGTCTTGAAATAAACACGCGTATTAAGATATGTAGGAATGAAAAATGAATAAGAGTCGTGAGTTTATGAGATTGAAGAATAATATAGTAGATTCTTTAATATTCTTGTAAGTAGGTACGTAGATGCTTTTATTGGTTGAATGCACAAATCTTTTCTACGACCAAAGATGTTTTAGTAATATGTATTCAAAAAGTTTTGGTATCTTAAACATTAATGTATTTTAAAAACAAACAATAACAATTTCACGTTAATCGACCCATATTTTACTAAGAATTCTTTGTAGGTCTATCACATAAAAAAATAATAGCAGGGCTGGCAGAAAATACTATTATTTGAGTTCCTTAACTAGAACGTTAATTAAAAAACTAAAGAAATCGACTGCAAAGACAACCTAAATATTAGCTAAAGACCATACCATTGGCTTTTGAGCAGGTAACCGAATTAAAATTGAATAACGCATACCTACATACTCGTAGATATGAAATTACTCTACTACTTAATACAATATAGCTATAAGTATTATACATCGGTGGCTATCGATGAGTATAAAATTCATTTCCAAAGTTAAGTTCCAGGTCATTTCCAAAGTATAAACTTTTCGAGGCATATTGATCACCCGTACCTATAAATACCGTGCAATTAAACCAGAACCACGCAAT
>DWQK01002964.1:0-12241 GCA_018231225.1 Noctuana stator | reverse complement strand
CAATATGTATACGACAATTAAAGGTTCTTAGGTAAGATACTTCAGGTTTAAAGTGGTGTTTTATTAGCTAGATTTACACGGTTGTGACAATATCATAAAATGAAGATATAACTACATACATACCTACAATCAACATGAACTACAGTATAAGAAAGACCTTTGAATTCATTACAATACTTGTAATAAAATATGAAACTTGTAGTAAAATTGCAGTCAAATTTTATTTCGTTTGAAATAGGCTTGCTTTAGACTTCAATTGCCCTTTGGTAGGTGAGTGGGAGTCCAGACGATCACAATACAGGAATCATCTAATATCTACAAGTCTGAATTGCACTTGATCAGTTTCATGTACAAGTACCCAATAAGTAATATGTTAGGTAGGTACATAATAATATGGGCATAAAAAGTGCGGGAGCAGGGGAGAGATGGCGGCCCCTCTGAACCTCTCATCACGGAATCTCTCTCTATTATGTGCTTATCATGTTCATAAATATTGTTAGCATAGGTAAAAAATGTAAAGATAACATTTTTATAGATGCTAATTGCTGATTTGGGCTCTATTCTAGCATTTTTGATTTTCTCTAAACCCGATCCTGAAGTTCACGCGGACGAACTTATACCTAAACACACATTAGGTGCTCACATTATAGGTACCTATATAAAAATTATAATATTATAACCGGACGTATTTTTTTAACATACGTCTCGTCTAGTCTAATGACTATACCTACTATTAGAGTTTTTTTAGTAAAATGTTCAAGTGGTAAAGCGAATTAAGCGAAGCATCGAACTGTACACGTAAACACAGTTAAGTATAGGTATTTTTTTTTTCGTAGTCGCAACAACAGCATAATGCGTCGTGAGTTTATAACAGAAAAAAATACCGTCGTTATTCTTCATTTTTGATAGCGCTTAAAATGAAACTTCATTCAGAGAGCGGAGCAAAAAGTTTGCTATTAACTATGATTTTTAATAGGAAGTTATTAATATAAGATTATATGGTAAGTTTCGCAAAAATCGGCTCAATTTGCATGAGTTTACATATGACTACCTATTTATTTTATTTTCGCGTTGGAATACTAATTCTAAAACAAAACTATATTTTAGAGTCTGTAGGGACAAGTTCCTGTATCTGTCAGTGACAGTCCCATTAAAATAGCTTACAAATTTCATTTTCATTAATTTAGTAACTTATTAATTATTATGTAGTTACCTGTGACAAAATAATAAAAAAAATATATAAATTAATGTGGAAGTCAAAACAAGTTACGTTAAGATTATAATTGTCATAATTAAAAATAACAAAGTACAGTTGACTAAATAAAAAATTAAATTGAAATTTAAGAAATAAATAAAAAAAAAAACAAAATTAGGTTCCCTAATAAAAATTACCTACCTAATTAAAGATTAATTACGCGATTTGTAGAAAACTTTTAATAATAAAATACGTTTATCCTAAAAAAAGGAAAAAAAATCTCATTGAAGTCGGTAAAAAGTTTGGTACCTAGTAGAACTGCCAATAAATCAAATTGATCACAGTGACTGTTGGACCCGTCTCCGTCCATTCAAATAATAATAAATCTCTCAGATCACAAGATATTTTTTCAGACTTTTAATGAAGTCTTATGGTGGTTGGTATTAGTCGTCATGGAGGGTAAATAATAATTTTAATTAGTAGTAACTACCGATAATAAAATCGTAACTAAACTACTATTAAAACAGCCATAACACAGACAGAATAATGAGTCATCACGACCATGTCATGTGTTGGAAAGACGTGTTGGATACGAAACACCCCAACATCATTATGACTCATTGGTTTATTATGACTTGCGTTATTTAAACCCAAATATCCAATGTGGAAGATTCATTTGCATTCATCCACCACCTATTCAACAAAACACTACATTTTAATTAACTCGCAAATGTTATACAACAAGAAAGACCTTAACCTAACACTAATAGGCGACACGTAAGAGTTTGAACTTGAAAGTGTTTTAAGCGAGAACCGATTACACCAGAACGCTTGGTTACGTGGTAGTCCGTGAATTATTAGAGGTCGCGACATTCATCCGAATAGACCTGTGAAGGTTTTGTGAATAGGTATCTCGAAAATGCATTCATTCGTTATAGAACAATAGAATCCAATTATTATTACGATAATTTCATATTTTGTTGTACGAATTGCGTCATGTATTAATTTAAATTATGAAGTAATAGGTATGTTAGTTAATTGATTATGCTGATACAATATATTATTTATTATGTTGCTAGGTTCCAGACATCCCGATTTTTTTTATGTGCACATTCTTTTAGTTTTA
Organism: Noctuana stator; assembly: GCA_018231225.1. Classification (NCBI taxonomy): domain Eukaryota; kingdom Metazoa; phylum Arthropoda; class Insecta; order Lepidoptera; family Hesperiidae; genus Noctuana; species Noctuana stator. The sequence continues at coordinate 9,920 of DWQK01002964.1, read as the reverse complement.
AGGGTTCAGAATACGAGACTCGCGCTTTAATTATCATTGCTTATAATGTGATGGTTTGTGCCTATTTCTAAATTATATGTATTAAAGGTTTCTTTAAATCGATTTGTTTATAAAGAAATATTTGAATTATACTTATATCTTTTATAAACATCATTGAACATGAAATTTCACTGTAATTATTATTTAAGCTGTAGGTGTACTTAATGTAAATTTAAATAACTAAGAAATATAATTGAACTCTACATCAAAAAGGCAAATTTCAGGTCTTGAGGTATTAAAAACTTAAGACCAAGAAAAACCAAACCTACTGATCCTTATAATATCGTCCTTCCTCTAACATGCCCCAGAGGTTAAATTTATACCTACTCGTATCTACTGTTTAGCTTTAAGCTTTAAATCTTTGTATCTCATTTGAAGTAAAACCTTGTGTTTTTTATGACAAATAAAATCCTTTAAACCTAAGACTTTTACTTTATCTACTAAAAGTTACCATTAACATCTATCTCCAAACAACTGAAAGAAGAAGAAGAACTAAGGAGTGAATAGAATATATTTTTTAAATTCATTCATCAAAATTAGAAATTAATTGCCTCTAAAAAAATACTCAATGTAAAAATACCCCAAGCCGACAATGTGTAGAAACATGATAGATCCAGAGGGGCAGCAGCAATCCTTACGGTTCGCCCAGGCGTACCGAGAGTTCAGGTTCAGGTTCATTGCTCAATTCACCTTTGCACATTCGTGATAGACGGCTGGTAAACATTGTTAAGAACAATCTTTTCCGAGATCTCACTGCCAGCAAATCGGTTTTTTCCACAAGAAACTTCCGTACAATAAAACCAGTTACAGTCCTTTTTTTCTTGCAAGTATTGAGTAAAATGTTTCCAAGGACACGATCAATCTTTCGTCTCATCATAATCATGTACCTACAATCTACACTAAATAATTTTAATGTGTCTGGTTATTGCACTTTTAGTCTTGATTAATGTGGTTTTTATATGCAATCAAAATGTAAAGAACGGTAAATTACGGATTCCATCCACATGTAGTTGATTCACAACACAATGCTTTTTTGCGGTCCACACGCAGAAGAAATCTGAAACTGTAAACTCGTATAAATTTTGAGGAAGATCGAGAAGTAGGAAAATACAGTTAAAGCCTTTTACACGCGGAAGAAAGAGCATTGACAATGTTGTTAAGGTTGAAGAACACGATTTAACAATAACCGACAATCCTGTATTGAAATATGTACAATTAAAATAATTGTTGATAAAACGGTAAAAATGTAGTTCTATAGACAGTAGCTATCCGATTATTTTATAGCCGAGAATTAAAAACAACGTTATCTCCATAATTTCATAATGACTCAGCAACACCAATATATTATAAGTTCGTTTATGAAAACAAATATTGAAATCTTATTGCTTTGCGTTATTTCTATAACCGCAGTACGAGATAATACCTGCGGGGTATCCCCATCTTTTCAGAATTTCAAGGTGCAAGTATTTCTCAGAATAATGATGTTTTTGTTCATATGACGTTGAATGGGAAATCTTGTAAAAACTTTGATATTGATATTTTACTTTTTGCATTATTTGATTTATGCTCTAGGTATTAAGAGTATGACGTAAGCGTCCTGTAAATATACACGGTCATCTTATTGAGTTTATATTGTGTTACATATTCCATCATTTAATAAAACAGCTTCAAGGTCTATAAATAAAATCTCTACCGGGCCGATAGTACACAACCGATAAAAGTGAATCAACCAGGATTTATTATAGTACTTGTCTTCTAGAGATAATGTGATATCACTAATGACATATATAACTTACGAATCATTTTGTAGTACTAGAATTTGCTCTCTTTCTTTATTCCGTGACAGTATAACATAATATTAGTCCGCACAAGCACAACATAGTGGGCTAAAATACTCTAAGCATTCGGGAAGAGACCGCACAGGTGTAAGTCATATAGAGGGTTGAAGACAATGCGATTTAAACACGTTAGTGATTTAAACATGTTATATACGACGACGTTGCAGAATGCTAGTTCTTTCCTGTATAAAGTTTGATACACACAATTTACATGTCACTGTTAATACTAAACCAAGTTTTCTTGCTCTCAGGTCCTTACCAATTCCGGACGGCCTGGCGATGGACCCAATGTCGCCCACCGCGCTTGCAGTTCCAACTGACCTCATGGACCGCATTGGCAGTGGGCTCACTATCCTCAAGGAACACGGAAAGAAAGTTCAAAAGGTAAATTCTATTAAATACTGGTCAAATTACTATACACAGTTATAGCAACGTCACAACTATACCTGACCATGGTCACCACACGCAAAACTTACAACGCATGATATTTAAAATTTGAATAATGTTTACCTTTGTCTATACAATATAGGTAGATTCTTATAGTTGCAACAAGGTCAATTCATATAGGTAATCTGTAAATACATTAAAATATTTTAAACGTTAATTTTTTTGGCCTCTGAAAATAAAACATTTTTAATTACAATCTACAATCTTTAAATTTGTTCAAGTAAAAACGCACTCGTATGACGAAATAAATATCAAGTAAACCGATTCCTATCATATTATTATCATGTTTTTATAAATTCCTAGTTATAGAATCTATTTATCTATATCCATCTAATAGGTATAGTTTACATACCTACCTAAAATAAAAGAAGAACGGTTTGGAATATACCCGGGTACCATGAGAGTGATACCGGATTTTAGAATGAGGGTTCCTTTTTTCGGTACCTCGTTCCAAAGTATACTTTGGAACTAGGACAGTATAACGGGACTGATACTGTGTGTTTTGCTGGGTTATTCGTATACTTTTAATTACCGTTATATTAGTACAATCGTCCATTCATATAGGTACAATATTACGACTAGGACCACCTCGATTTTGATGATATTAGTAGAATTCCTATAATATAACAAAACATTATACCGGAAAAGATAAGTTAATTGAAGTAATTTTTATTTTATTTGCTTGACTTGCACTTAAAGTTGGTTTTATTCTTAACGTAACTTACGAAGTAAGATTCGAAGGTACGAATAGGTAAGGTAAAAAAGATCCAATTTTTTGTAAAAAAAACAATTGGTAAAATACTTCTTTTAACAGTAAAATGCGTTCTATTGGAAATGTCTATTGAACAAGTTAATTAATAAATTTGCTTCATAAATGCAAGGACAAAACGCACAAATTTCAAAAGCGATATCCTTAAACTGTATAAAAATGGTTTTCTAATTTCTTTGAAACCATAATTTTGATAATATTATTCAACGAGTATTCGAGGTCACTATTCTAACAATGTCTTCTAATAAATGTCTTCTATCGCCTAGTTGGATATGGTTCAATGCCAGATGCAAAATGAAAACTAAATTGTTGATCGCCTTCAAGTAGCAAAAAAGTTGATCGCAGCTTCGCGGCAAAGCGTAGAGCTCACTTTGTTACGCATTGTAGCATTTTAAAACAATGTTAAAAAGATTGTAAACTATTTAATGAGAAATTGATCAAGAAAATTATAAGTTATTTTAATTTTCTTAATTAAGTAAATTAAATGATTTTGTATCTACTAAATTTTGATTGTTTTGCAACAATCAGGATGAACGGTGAGTTGGGAAATATTTCGAAGAGATTAAAAAATAGTCATACGTACTACAAATTTGAAGATCACTTAGCTATGCGGCTTATGTAGGTACCTACCAACTCGAACGAATTCTAGATCCATATGTACATTACACCAGAACATACGAGTAGGTACAGTAAATATATTCAGCCCCGCCCTCCAATCCTTTTTTTTTACACACTTAGCTTTCGTAAATGTTCCTAAGCAATTGTAAATTCAGTCATTAAATTTATACAAGTAAACAATTTAAAGTTACAACTAGATTAAGGTGGTCCTTCAATCGTGACGGATGCAAGGTCATATAGTCTAGTAATCTAATAAATACTTACATGAACTGTAAACAACTACCTACTGGTGGTACATAATTTGTAATATTTAAATTTCAACATTTCAATTTCAACAATGGTAAACTGAAATTTCAAATTTTAAATCTATTATAAAAATTCCTTATCGCTTATCTAGTACTAGCTTATGCCCGCAACTTCGTCCGCGTGAACTTTAGAATCGGGCCCTAAAAGTAAAAATCAAAAATATAGAGAATATTCCATATAAGTCCTCCCATATTCCACCCCCTTAAGGGTTGAATTTATAAAAATCCTTTCTTAGTGCTCACTTACATTATGAAAGGAAACCCTGTACCAAATTTCAAGTTTCTAGGTAAACTAGTTTCGGCTGTGCGTTGATTTATATAGGTAAGTCAGTGAGCCAGGTTCGCCTTGTATAAATTATTTTTTTGAAAAAGTTACTATAGAATTTTAGATATAGGTAATATCCGCCTCGACGAGTTTTAAGGAATGTCTTAGTAGTAGGTAGTTGAGGAAACTTTGAAAACCCTGACATTTATATTTTTTTTGTAATTTTGTTTATAGTAGGTATCTTTATGAATTTTTTTATTCTTACTGCGACAATCAGTACTTAAACAAGTACAGATTAAAAAAATGCCAATTCCAGTCGGTACTAGGTACCGGTAAGTAATAATAGTAATAATATACTAGATTTGAGTATGAGATTTTATGAGAGATTTTCTTGTTCCTTAAAAATAGCAAAGTTTTTATGTACAACTTTAGGACGTCAGCATCTTCAAGCGTGAATCATCATTAAATCTTCTGTGGGAAGATCTTTTGTTACATTGCTTTTGAAAAGTTAAATTTACTTAATTAAAATGTAAAAATAAGAAAAGTAATAAGAATTAAATTGCCAGATTGCCAATTTCAATTGAACTTTAAAACTGTAGTATTGAATGTATAGATAGACTACAGCAACCACATCTGATGGTCTGCAGGGTCCTGTATTAATTCGAACTTAAGTAGGTAGGTGGTATAGACATAGTTTTAAATGTAAAATATTGGTAAAAAATTTCTTTATTTTTTACAGTACCTGTGGAAGAACAGAAAGTTTGAAGTTCTGAAAAAAACGTGGAAATCCATGGTGACCATAGTATTGGTGGAGGCAAAGGATTTGCCCGATGGCCCCGCAAACAGCTCCAATGGTCTTTACTGTAAGTTTAGGTAAGTAGTGCTCTCTATCCCCGAAATACCCTTAGTCATTCACATCATTCATCTTACCACGTACCTTTAGCGTTATCATTATTAGGTATAGTTAATAACCATGTTTAATCCCAATCGGTTCACTAATTTATTTGTTCTATGGTTACAAAAAACTGATATTCTCATATACATGAATACAGGTGATCCACCTTTATACAAAAAGAATGATGCAAAGATGAAACAATTTAGTTCATTTCACACGTACCTAACTGAAACAAGATATGCGAGGCGCTCAGTAAAACAAGCTTTATGTATGTAGGTACTCGAAATTTCGAGTTACCGCTAGTCTGAGAATATACTAAACATCGTAATATTTAATGACAGACAAAATAGTAATTAACCTACTTACAAAATTATTTCCATAATTTATTTTGGACTTCCCTTCCTACCATACACCAATATTCTGAAGACAACACGAACTTTTTTTTGTTCAATGTCGATTTCCGTCACTAAAAAACTCTTTTACGTCAACTTCTAAAATTAATTTAAAACCGGTTTTGAAAGAATCATCCATTTTATTTAAATAATTCACAAACGAGTTATTAATAAATAAATACACCTAATAACAAAGTGTCATTCCAAATTCTACATGTTTTATTGAACTGGTTCTATCTACATGCGTCATACAAAATTGAAATTAATTTATCATGTTCTATAAAGTGTAAAACCCCATTACGATCCGATCCATATCTGCCAAAATAATATAAGTTTTAACTGAAAAAACGTGTGACGTAATTTATGGATGGCTCCTTAGAAAATTAAATGCATGTTTCTATTTGCATCAGCACTGACAGCTTAAAACAGTTATACAAAATTATGTTATTGCGTTTTTTATTTAACTACGTCTTTAGGATGACCCGGCAGTTCATCTCCACCGACTTCCGCGTAAAAAGTCAAAGAACCTATTAATGTGCCATTATTCATTATGCCACCTTATTGTTTAAAGAAAAGGCTTCCTTGACTTGTATTTCCACGTAAAGACTGCGTATCATTATGGGACGAAGGTCATCCCCGGCTGTCTCCGTTCTATAAGGCCAATGCTCGCAATCAATGTTTTTTTCATTTTAATTTGGAAATTTAAAAGAACACGTCTCGTTCAATACAACATTTGTTACTTCACAATCATTCGAATTAATTTTAATGTTTCCTTTCAGTTAGTATTAATGTTGTATTGTTACTTTCCTGTTAACCTTAAGATTTTTTTAATTAGGCAAGATTGCAATTCTATATAATATCAGCCATACAGAGCAGACTGCAGAGTAGGTGCAAACAAAAATAGTAATAAAAAATTTCTTTAAAATGTTTTAATACATTTTCTTCATTGGTTCTTGTAAACCTGCTGTTTTTCTTCTTCGACGTAGGTATTTAAAGTTTATGATGATTTGATAAACTATGAATGAAGTGATACTAAACTGTAAAAAGTATTCTAATTTTTATATAGACGATCTGTGACGTCACCCATTTCTTTGGGTACGTTTTTGTTTGGCCTTTGGTCGTATGTCTAGATTGTATAGGTAAATGTCAAAATATAATTATGTTCATATACCTACTTAACAATATTTATTTTTTTGTGATTTTTGAAACAGGTTAGGCAACGAGTCTCACAAATCGAAGCAAGTTCACAAATCAAAACCGGTGTGGCGGGAAAGATTCAACCTGCACCTTTACGACGAAAATAGCTTAGAGATAAAAGTTTGGCACAAAGTGAAACAAAAGAATTTCATGGGAAGGTTAGTAGTTAGTAGGTAGACCTAATTATAATATTTAATCATATTTTTTAACTTATAACAAATGCCATTAGTATTAGAATCGAGATGACTGATTATGGCCATCAATACCACTCTGTACTCTTAACTATCTATAAAGAAAAGCTTTCGTCTTCAAATAAACAACAGTCATCGTCAACAGATGCGTCATAGACCTCTCGCAGCTTGAAAGGGAGCGAACCCACGATCTATGGCAGGAGTTGGAGTGCGGTTACGGATCAGTGCACCTTCTGGTTACTCTGTGTAGCACTGAGACGAATACTGCTGCTGAGGACATGCTCACCACAAACGGAGTTCATCACCCTGTGCCAGCTGAAGATAAATATGTAAGTATATTTCGTCCTTATTCACAAAGCGTCAAGCGATGCGATCACACTGCAGCATTTCGGTATTGAGTACAAACAGAAATAGTGGTATTATGCTCTTAGTATGAGTAAAAATAATTCTTTTGTACGTGCGTTTGTAACTGTCAGTGCTGGACCGATTTTCATGATTTTTGTGAGCGTTTGAGTATCTTTAGATGGTTAGATTAACATGTTATAAAGCGGCGCTGCCATTGGGTAGGTATCATTTTTTAAAATTGAATTTAAGGACAATATTTTACAAAGTATTTTCTGGGCATCAAAAAACCGGTTCACGCTGCATTCATGTATTATTTAAAAAGCTACTGTTATATATTTATTTCTAGCTAATTAACATTTATTGTTTAATTATACCTAACTATTTAGACAATTAGCTTGAATTAAATGAAACCATTATGTTGGAATGTAGTTACCTATGTTACGTTTGAGCAATTACATAGGTACGAATTCATTTGTAGATATTTTATTAATAGGACTAACTCTGTAATGCTGAACTCTAGCTTTACAAAAATATGTGGTTTTCTCAAACGATTTAGTTGAATAGTTCTTAAAAGTACCTACTTTAATAAAAAGCTTTTACGTCATGTTGCCTTGACGTTGAGGTTATCAACAAAAAATCCTATACGAAAACCTTACTTATACTTAGTCTTATACTTATAATTACAACATCGACTAGGGAATCAAATCCTGTAAACTAGGGATTCCGTACCTTTTATGCAGGATCAAAAACGTTTGCGGGAATGAAATGGAAATACCAGTAATTCCCGCATAATGCGTGGAATTGATGAACTTAATGTCGCATACTAGGATGCTAGAGCATTGACAAAAACGACAGCAGAATACTGATTTCTAACTAATGAGCATATCTCAATACAAGGATTTTTCCTAACACAAACAAACAGACCTATTGAATTAAATCGATCTTAGTAGGTACTTTGTACCTACTCACTGCTTACATATTACGGAATTATCTTAAACTGAGCAAAAACTTAATGAATACATAATATACTCAATACAAAATGATTATGTTTGATATTCGACTAGGTATGTTTGTTCAGGTTAAATAAACCATTTTATAGGTACCTAGTAAAATTCTGCTCGATCAAAAATATTTACAAAGCTCTCATCGCTTGCCTTCTTAATATTATAAGCACTTTTTTTGTCAAAGCAATCCATCAAGTACCTACCCATTCAGCTATATTTTGAGTTTTGTTAGGTATATCAATAAATAATGTGATGTTTTTTTTAGATTCTATGATTCTATTAAATGTAAAAAATAGGTAATATTATGAGAAAAACAGTGCTTTGCAGGGAGCTTTTGCGTCATAAAAATTATCACATTATAGACTGTTAAATTTAACGTGTACTTAACAACCTGTCTTGTAATAAGTAGTTTTAGCTGTCCAAATACCAATAATAATATTTTATATAAGCTATAATAATTATTTACTATCAATATAATAATTTTTGTATACTTTTATTTTTTTTGTCGGTATTTTAATTCGTACATTTTGAAATAGGTACATTATTACAATACTGCGATATATTACAGATATGCTGCGAAATACCCACTAATTGATTAAACTGAAAGAAACACGAAATTTTAGTTGAAATCCTTCACCAATTCATTTACATTTCTCTTTTGTACGCAATTACCATTCACCATAGGTGCAATAATAAACATTTTTAGTCTGTAGTTCGTCTGTAAGTAAGTATATGGATTTTTCTATAATCTAATTCATTAAGACCACAATGAACTTAAACACTGTAATACCGCTGTAATTTTGGTAAGGCGTTATGCGGTGATGGCCTGTTCTCACACAGCTGAATAAATTTTAATGAATGATAGCTAAGAATACTCTTGACGTCTTGAGTCACCTTTTAAACAAAAAAAACTTCATCAAAATAGGTTCGTTTAAGACTTACGATACTACAGACAGCCATAGATACCTACACACATCAATTTTATATCTCCAGATATATATATGTATTTACTAATGATAATAAACTAAAAGTTTTTAGTATGTGACATTTAGGTAATGTAGATACACCACCACAGTTCTACCACTAAGGCCACTTAGCCAATTTATTTCGTCGATAGTTATGGTACCGTCTGGACGACAACTGCAGCAATGTTGGTCAACTGTCGGTGACTGTTCACGGCGCCAAGGGTTTAAGCGCACTTAACTTGAGTGGTAACGTGGACGCCTACTGCATCCTCGAGCTAGACAACTCCAGGGTCCAAACACATACAGTGCAGGGTACCTCGGAACCCAACTGGAATAAGAACTTCATTTTGTAAGTTTCAAATTTCCTTCAACCCTTTTTATGTCCCACTGCTGGGCACAGGTCTCTCCCCGCAACCGGAGAACGCCTGGAGTATACTCCACTGGATTGGTGGAGATACGGGTTAGTGGCCAACCCGTGTCGGACGTTGTAAACCACCTAAATGGCCGCCGACTAGGTTCACCGACTGTTATCTATCGATAACAACCGGGACCAACGGCTTAACGCCCTTTCCCTCCGCCTTAGCCCTCCAAAGCACGGACACTCTTGAAATTTGCCACTAATTGTCACTCATCCGAGTACCGGCCACGCC
>DWQK01002963.1:0-12241 GCA_018231225.1 Noctuana stator | reverse complement strand
AGAAATTCTGCAAATACTCCAGACTAATTAATACTAAAAGAGAATAATAATATATTGCTTGCAATTTTAGAAATACCGGCGATACCATCAGCTGTCTAAGCGGCCAGATTACGACGGGACAAGGCGCTCAACACGTTCTGTCAGCCGGCCACAACACGTTGAAGTCTTGCTGGTAGCTGATAAGTCTATGACCGATTTTCACAATGAAGGCAATTTAGAAACTTACCTTCTCACAATCATGAATATGGTATGTACGACGTATAAAAATTCTTTTTATCTTTAGATACTTCGTTCCTGTTTCAACTAAGCCATAAACTTCTTTGTTTAGGTATCGTCGTTATATATGGATCCGTCGATTGGAAACTACATCAAAGTGGTGGTCGTTAAAATTATTCTCGTAGAAGAGATGCGTGCCGCCCCTGATCTGGAAGTAACAACAAATGCTGATTCGACGCTAGCTTCGTTCTGCCGCTGGCAACATCAACTGAACCCCGAAGACGATAACAATCCACATCACCACGATGTAGCAATACTCGTGACTAGGCGAGATATTTGCAGCAGGCTCGACACACCTTGTAGGTATGGACATGCTTATATTTATTTACTAATTAATAGGTAACAGTAATATCCTAATCCATTCGCTTGATCAAGATAGATTTACGTTGCATGTAGCGGGACCGGTCTGGTCCGCATGTGACTATGAATTGTATGCAATTTATTGCACAACACCCACTTAGGTACAACATAGTTTGAAAATACTCACGACAAATGCTTAGTGATACGGCACAACCAACCTACATAATATTTATGTTAATCCTTTTTTTTTGAGAGAATATACGAGTATATATTAGTTTTTGGTAAACTACGTATACAAATAAAATAATGATGTTATGCAACTGTCATAAAGTTAATTTAAAAATAATTTCTATCAAATTCTTTATATTTGTCAAATTAATATAAAATTCCCGTTGTGGTGGTTAAAAATCAAACTTTGAATGTAATTGAAGTGTAACAGGACGTTCAAGATTTGATTGTTTATGATTATCACATCTATAAATTACATTGAATTATTTTATGGATTCGCGTGTGTTACAATAAATTTAGTTAAAGCGACGTAGATAAGCCCAATGTTTAAAGACACATCACGTTATAAATGTCATCGAAGTATTAACATTTTTGTTTCATAATTTCGCATTAAGACAAGGTCAATGGCAGGAACAGGCATCTGCTACTGGAGTAAATAGAGTGGCGGTGAGTAACCCGTTCGGAAATAGACCACTTGGATTAAATATCGCCACCTGGGAGTGTGTGGCGTGTACGCGCAATTACGTTTCTCCACTTGAGATGTCAATCATCGATGTCTCTACTTTTATAGAATATTTTACGACGTCTAATGGCGATAGCGATACTAATACAGTTCGTCATAACGAGACAAGTCACAACTTCAGTAAATATTAACACAAATAACATTTCCATTATTTTCTCGTCTTTAAAATGATGTTATTTACCTTTATTTAGAGCCAGCAAGACTGCTTTTTGGTAGGTTATTAAGTTTTTTATATGATCATACTTTCTTCAGAACCTATATTGTGTCCCATGCCACGGCTTGATGTTAGAAAATTGAAATAAAACAATTTTTAATTGGTCCTTCGAGCTGGATATGATCAAGCGACCTATGGATTTATTCAAAATTTCAGCAAATTAAAATATTTCAGTTGTTTATTAACGGTTCTCAACTATGAGGTAAAGTAAGATTAGAAATATTATATGAGAAACATACTCGTAATGATTGGTATCTGTGCGCTGCCAATACAGAACTGTGTCACAAAGACTACATTTAGATATTGCAACCATCTATCATCGTGATGTATCGGTCCAGTAAAGTATGCGATGTATGTGTGTTCATTACATAACCGGTGCGTTGTGTACTTTGTGTGATGTTCGGTTGAAACGTTTATTTTGTCGATAATCTGCTTAACACTTGAGCTCGGCACCAGCAAGTCTGACCATGCAATTACCTACGCATAAAACAAATACTGATTGTGTACGCACATTTTGCGGTTAAATATATTTGTGTGTGTAAACATATCTTACGTACGGAGGCAAAAAATGGTAATTATATTTTTAATAAGTTTATTTACTTTTACTATGTTATAATGTTTCATTACCTATGCATTGTCATTTTCTTACCCTACGGCTATGCCGTAGCAATATGGAAAATCGATTATTGTGTTATTATTTGGTTTATATGTTTATATTTAGTGTATGAGTTTAAAGAGTTTCTTTTTTTTCATATTTGGAATCCCTAATAATAAACTATGTTATTAGATAAATCTCCACGGTTAAAGGTTACAGACGTAAGTTTAGACTCCAGTAAAAAGACGAAACGTCTATAAACGTATGTATTAAGTTCAATTCTGTCATTATCGCATTTTTTGCATGTAGATATTTGCAAATCGGTAATAGCGTTGACCGCGGCGGCGGTCACTTCAAAAGTATTAATATTAATGCCAAGGATGTTGGGCTTCGTACAAATTGGACATTCATTATTTTAACAAAAGCGTGTAACTTAATAACGTTATATAATTACAAGAACAATTTTATCATTGCACAATGGCCACTACTTACGATACTAAATGTGATATCATTTATCGTACTCTCCGATACGAATTAGATTATTTATAGTTTCTGTACAAAATGTTTTCAATAGACCAGTTATTTGCGGCTCACCTAGATGCAGTTAACGTAATATGTAAATTTCAACAAAACATTCGGGTTCTTGCCTAGCTGGAATAGCCGTCGGTGATGCGAACCAGACGCATCAGCTCTTATGTAATATCCCATTAACAAGCACATTGCGTTGTTTGAATTGCGTGTATCCAACGCTGTTGAAGTGTTTATTGATAAACGTAGAATTAAATTTTTTGTGGGTTCAATTCTATAAATAAAAACTGAAAAGTGATTTAAAGTAACGAACGCGGAGATAGGTACGTTCATTTCTATGCAACGCACGTACATTTACCAAAAAACCAGTGTGTAATGTATGCAATAAGGAAGCACGATGCATTCGGTAAACGGTACAAACAAGTAGTCGAATGTTCTCGGAAGGCGGCAATGAAAAGACAATGAGTATGTTCGTAACGGTGTCGAGCACCGGGGCGGTCGCGGTTGCAATTGCAATGCAACCATGCATTATGCATCGAACCTTATAAAAATGTAGTTACCCTCACAACTGGTAATAAGGCAAAAATATTTATTTGTTAAAATCACTCCATTCATTGCGATTTTACAGGTATAATAATTTTTTGTTAAAAAGAGTTTTAATATAAAACCTTATTTTTTAAAAATAATACAATTTTTTATTTAGGCTGCGGGTAATATAGGCGCTCCATATTAGAAAGAAACTGATTTAAATTAGTAAGTAAGTAGATAAATAAATAAAATTCTATATTTTACATTAAAATACTAATGGATTTGATAATAAAAAAAGTACTCGGTGCACTAAATTTACATTTTGACCTCACAATCTGGTATTGTGACTATTACATTATACTTATATAATACACAAGTTCAAAAGTTATTGCTTATAACCAAGCACAAATATATCATATTGAAAAACGATCGTAGTTTCGATAAAAGTAATTTGTATTGATTATTGTGTATTGTGGTCGTGAGCTGACTTGCCGACGCCAAGCCGTCTCGACACTCGCCTGTCTCTGCGCCCACTTATTTCACCTCTGCTACGTATACATACATATACCTACAATATTATGTGTTCACAGCTCAATCAACACTGATAAATAATGTTGAAGTCACTACAACATTGTTTGAAAGACAGCCACTTAAACATGTCTGCGATATTCGGTTACTCGTGCTGTATGCAACGTCAAAACAAATTATTTTTTAAGTACCTACCTCTAACTTTTACTTAAAACTGTACCTGTCGGTTTTAAAGTTATGCTTGACTTTTGCCTGTGTTGCTATAAATTGCGCTATAAACATATATATAAAGATTATAAATTAAATTAAATTAAACAATATATATATATATATATATATAGGTATTTTAAACCAAATAAGAGTAACCTACTAAACTCAAAAGCTTAAGAGAAACTTAAAACATACCTCAATATGCAAATTCCGTTTATGATGCGAATTTCTTGTACCGTTTGATGGCGCCGCTAAAGTGATGAACAAGGTCGCGGAGCTTTTAAGTAGCCAGCCATGCAACAACGTGTTTGTAATCAATTAAAATTTTATACCTGAAGGTGTGAGCGCCGTGCCATATGAACGTCATTTAAGAGTATGTTTCGTAACACTGTTTTCGAAACTAATTCTCGGGACCACCCTGGGAGGCAGTAATACGATAACGTGAAGCGACCCAAAATGTGATTTATGAGTGCATGTACAAAGAAAATGCATAATCGAACTTTAATATCGCATAAATGGTGTTAAACGTGCCTCGTAAAGGAAATACAATTTTAAAACAACTTTTTATATTTTACTCGGAAAACATCCAAGTACCAAACCATGTCAGCAGCCAAATAAATTGACCTACTTCATTTCGACGCCCTCAATAATCATATAATCACTCTTTTTCGCATCATTTTATAACTGGCCAATAAATATTTTTGACAAAACACAATCAATTAAATCATTCACACTCCTTACGTAGAAAAGACATCAACGCGTATTTTTAAATCACACCATACTGCGAGCTGCATATACTACCGCTCCAAATTACACACTGCGTTAAACGATCCAACATTTTAAAGACAAATAACAAATAGAGTAGTATAAAATAAACATATCAGTACGTTACGTAAATTTGAAACAGTGTTGAAAATTCTTTTACTTCTATACAAACGAAAAAAAACCAAATCGCAAGTAGGTTTTGTATGATATGAGTACCTATCCTGAATTTATTACAAGGAATTTATAGAGCTTTTCGTCGGCTTCCGCGTGAGTGAGTCAGCGCGTACGCATATTATTAGCCGCCTATTCCGGGCCGCGTCTGCGCTCCCGACCGCTCTCTAACAGTCACCATAGAGACTGTTCACACAACATCATTATTATGCATTCTCGTATCAACTTTCTTTCATAAGAAGGAAATTTCTTTTTGAAATTATTTATAATTAGTACTTCAGATCATCGAATAGCGCTAACAACTAGCATTACAATTATAAAATACCATATCGATTTAAATAAACTTTGATCTACACCACAATCACAAAATTTGTATGAGGTATGTGTTGTGATGATAGATAAAATTAAGCTGTATAGTATTGTAGAAAAATTTCAGTTTACCTTGACTAGACTAAATTTTTCTGGAATTGTTCCAAAAATAATCGTCGATATTAAAAGTTTTCGGTTTTTTAACGTAAGTAAATCAAAATTAACTGGTTTTATGGCGGTATAAATTATTTTGTTTAAATACATTGTAATAATAATGGTATTTCAATTGACATTAAAAAACTGGTGTCTCATATTTTAAGTAGAAAATAGTAGTAGTTACTAAATGATATCGATCACTTGGATTAGGACCTACCTCACTATCGAGCAACATTTATTTTGATAATGTACTCTGTGGTTACTTACCTTTGGAGTGGACAGCAAGTCAACGTTTTGATAACAATTTTGATAACATTGATAAGTTAGTGTTTGTTCAAATTGTTAACATAAGAACCAAAATAAAATGGTACCTAAATATAAATACGAGATTTAGTCACTGTTATATAAATTTACAAGGCAAATGTACCTAAAACTGTGATCGTTTAAGTTTTAGATTTATATTAAATGTTATAATTAATGACTAACAAGCGTTTTTTGACATTTTGGAGTTATGCAAAAGAAGTGCTTTTTGCTTCTTGCAATGATCAATAAAAATTCAATGTAAAGCTATTAAGCCTACTTCGTTATTTTGCGGTTGAACCATGTGTGGGATTATACAGCAGGATATAATGAATTATTAAAATGTGCATACTGTTAAGTGCATCCTGATGCAACTAGAAATAGAAATGAAATTGAGAAATGTAAGTAATAATTGGTTGCAGTACGCTGGGCGTCGCGCACGTGGCCGGCATGTGCAAGCCTGATCGCAGCTGCTCCGTCAACGAGGACAACGGCATCATGCTCGCACACACCATCACACATGAACTTGGTCACAAGTAAGTTCTAAGCTATCTTCTTTATGTAACATTTAATGAGACCTCTATGTGATGTTATCATACTGATACTTATTGACCTTCCTTCGCAGTACCCACAGGAAGGGGTACAAAATTCAAAATACTAAAGATCTTTGTAAACTCTACGTTTCTAACAAAGGTGTATTAGACTAGGATTTATTATGAAGAAAATGATACATTATATTATCTCCGCCGCCTGACGTCTATTGTGGTGAATATTTTTCAAGAAATACTCATAGATGGTATGTATAGGTAATTGAAACCGGATATTTCTTTTCAATTTAATAAATATTCATAAGGAAAATCCGTTAAATTTATCGTCATATTATACTAAGTATTCGATGCTTGTATGTATATGCTAAGAATTAAAAAAAATATAAGACTGTCCCGCAAGTCGTATGAACTTTTTGTAAACCTTTATTAGAAATCAGCAACGCAAATTATTGCTATTGTTGTGTTGCTTTGTGACCATCGCTTTACATTGTGAATCATTTTTTGTCTGGAACACTTGACCTTGTTACATATGTAATGTATTAGCCCAGTGGAACAAAAACGTAACATTGTTTCAATATAGGTACATTACATAGATAGATACGTTTATTTATATACCAACACATACTCGTATCATGTAGCGTACACAAGTGTATATAAACTTAACCAAATATATATTTTACAATTTTCAACGCACGCTTCGTGTGAATTTTTGGTAATTCATACATAACATGTTAGCGCAATACAAATCTTATCCGCTAGCCACGCCCTTTCTTTGTACTCATACTACCGACAGTAGTAGACAATCGTCGTATCATTGTCAAAGGTTGTAATACTTACTATATTGTTGTATAAGTTTTTGTTGTAAATGAGTAGCAAACGAGCGTGCAGAGAACCTGTTAGTTATCACTGCAATGCAGATATCGTAAAAGTATGTGTTAATTCTTACTGATGCTGACTGAGATGGCCGCCTCAAATAAAATATGCACCTTCCTAAAAATACATATTTTTTATTCGACATAATACTGTAATACGGTGTGATTGTAACCAAAGTAATGCTGTGTAGTGTTTTATTTGGGAATTGTTGCTTAGCGATATAGTAGTGTACCTACTCTGACTACTGTGAGTCATGTTTCTACGCTAAGATTATTGCAAGGACGTTGTTTTTAAGATAGAAGCTTATGGAACTAATGTTTATTTTAGTTGTTGTACACTCGCAGAAACGATACATTAACACATTTACATCAACACACACATTTATTAAAATGAAACTACAGAGTGCATTCTGTTACATTTAGGTATTACACGATACTACTGTAGATCTCCTAATCTAACTCAAACTTAGGTTATGTAAGACGCAAACAGCACGACACAGGCAATGACCTTCTTTCACTCGTAGACACATGAATGCATCATTCGTCGAGTACAATGCACTCGGTGCAATGGCGCCGCGCTATCAGCCCACACAAGTTCATTATTTTTTTATACGTTCTTATCATACACTATCTGTATCCCGCGACTTCGTTCGTGTTTTTTTGTGTTTGCCCCATACAATACTAATAAAACGTGACTACATTAGATAGGATTTTATTAAATAATAATTTTATTATACAGTACAAACGTCCTTCCCGAATACAGAAACAAATCTTACATAAAACCATTGAATAGCCCTATGTGCATTTTCTGTCTCATGCCTTCAACCCTTTTTATGTCCCACTGCTGGGCACGGGTTTCTCCCCACAACCGGGGAAAGCCTAGAACATATTCTACCACGCTGCTCCAATGCGGATTTTCTGTCTCATACGTACGAACATAAAGTACAAAAAAACCACCTATTTCTTTATTTACATGAAATATAATAAAGTATTGTATGGACTAATTAATAAACTGGAATTAAATTGCCATCTCCTTTATGGTACACCTACGCGAGACTGCTTGTATCTATTTTTAGAATGAAGAATTTGCGGGACATTTAAAGTTATGCCTGAAATACGTTCGGCGTTCGGCAACACATTATACTACACACTAATTAAATCTATTACTTAGTTCTTTTGAAAAATGTAGGTTAGTATATTTTCATGCAAAATTATTTTCATAATCTCAACATTATGCTTTCATGCTATGAAATAGGGTAAAGTCTACTGCCGTAGGTATGTATAAAAATATGACATTTGAAAGACTATATGTCGAGACCGGATCGACTTATCAACCATTAATAATATGTTCAATGTTTACACTTCAATGAACACCCTCTGCCCCACATAAAGGAAATAAGTCATGCGTATATGAAGTTAATAGGGTTTATATTATTTCTTTAAGCAGATAGCTCCATTGGACATTAACAAGGATGATTGATGCACAGCAAAGTAACTTGCTGCGTTCGTGTTATTTATTTGCTTGAAGGTGTCATGAGTCCACTATGTAAAATATTACTATAACTATGTATATTATAAAATAAAGACCCTGTCTCATCTGTTGTCTGTCAGTCTGAACGCGCTAATCGCAGAAACTTCTGAATAGATTTTCGTACTGTTTTCACACTTTTCACCAATGCTACTTTTATCAATGCCCAGATCAATACTCGTACTATCATGTAGAATAATTATGTATTTATAATACTATGATCATGTAAACAGGTACATTATATAATTACTGTTTCCATTTAGCTAGAAGACAGTAAATACTCGTATCTTATTATTTTAATATCCTCTGCGTGTACAAATGTTCAAAATGATTTATTAACCGCCGCGGTCGTTAGAGATATTATCGGACATTTAAATAACATGTTTCTGTATTCTCACACAATATATTTTTCTACCTATAACTTTAAAAATAATTACGTGTATCTGTGGGGATATAATTTCAACTTTATTATTACCATTTTATGTTACAACCTAGGCTAAATATTTTATTAAGTAGGTACTGCGTTTGTTCTTAATTCTGAAAATCAGGACACTGTGGTTATAATTAACTAAAATAAACAACACAAAGTACTTAAAATTTTGCATGCCATTAAAATTTGCGAATTCAAAAGAAAGTGGGATTTTGAGGCCAGTCGAGTGGGAACAACATTAAAAAGATAAATAATAGAAACATGTTAAAGCGACGCCTCATCATAAATTATTTTATAGATCCTAAACGCTCACTAAACTTCGAAGCCACTACGAAACCGCATTAGTGATTTCAAAAAGTTATTTCGTATACTTAAAGGAAATATGAAATGTAGTTCAAGAATATTTAAATAAAATCTACGCTGGCACAAATCATTGTCTGTAATGGGCAGGTATTATTATCTGTAATTTTTATATCCAACAAGAGCTTATCGATTTTTACCATTCTTAGTAACTATCAACAATATGTTCAATAGGTATATTTAAAATAAATACAACTAGAAAATACTTGCAAAAATATTTTTCTTTCAGTTTTGGACTATATCACGACACAGAAAAAATTGGCTGCCACAGAAGAGAAGGCTCAACGCTACATATCATGACGCCGATTTTCGAAGCAGATACAGTGCAGGTTGCGTGGTCGCGATGTAGCAAGCGAGATGTCACCAACTTTTTGGAGTATGTATTTAGTATCTACTTAGTTTGTCTGAAATCCTTTTTATGGCACACTTTGGGTCTCGAGTTTCCACAACCGGAGACCAAACCGTTTCGAACCGACCAAAGGGCATCTGACCAGGTTTAGGCCACGACTTACGACTTAACGTGCACTTGGAAGCACGGAAGCACTTATGAAATTTGCCTACCGTACCTACCGCGCCAGAGATCTACTCGTACTCTGCCAGCGGAGCCATGCGCACTTTCGCAGAAGGTATTAGTTTGAGAAAGGATAACTTTAAAAAATTACATTCCATAATAACTTATAAATTTAATTAATATCAAATTCAATAACAGTAACGAATTACATTTTCTGAGCACATACGAGTATAGGTACCTGTACAAAAATTCAAATTATTTAAAAAAAGCTGTTTGAAAATCCGAAAAGAAGAAATCGAACGGTGCGATCAAATTAACTTTTTATGATACTTTCATTGATGCGCGGCTGGTTTAATTCAAGTATCATTTACTTAATAATAGAAAGTGAATGCGGTTGTGAGGAGATAGTTTTCAAAACTGTATACAATAAAATCGTAACGAAGTTGTGTTGTGTCAGTGGCTTAATTGTTTTTTGCGAAGTAATCGGTGTGAAAACGGCTGCAATTTAATAGAAAGACGAAAAAGCAGCGCCTTAGTATTTTTTACGATTGAATTAACTTTCAATTTCGTTATCAAGAAACGGACTGAACAAAAGCGTTATCTTGGTTACGTTCATAATATTGACGCGATGTTCGCTTCTTTATTTGTATTGTAGTATAAAAGTCTTATGTATTTTGAATTTTATGGCATTGCAGGCTTCAAATATTGCGTAATGCTGGTTTTCTGATAAATATGAGCCGCTAAAATTGAAAGTAGAATACCTACGCAAACATAAATTACGTAAACAGAATGATTTGCCTATTACACCGGATGTCGTTTCACAAGGCCTTATCCAACTAATTATTATTTTTGTTCAAACTGTAAATATTTAAATATGTAGGTACAGGTATTTCTTGTATTATTTACTATCAAACAGAACAGATGTCTAATAGGAAGCAGGTACGAGTACGAGACTCATAATGAGTAACTGATTCAGTTGAAAACGCTTGATGTACGAGTATCAGGCCAGGACAAGCAACAAATGGACGTTGAATGAAATTACGTCAGCGTTCTTGAATGGTAGTAGGTATCCTTATTATGAATGATAGTGGAATGCATAAATCTTAAAAGATTTAGTGCCGTGATCAATACTTGTGCCCGTTGGAAGTCGATTACAATTATTGGATACATAATTTATGGAGATACGAAAATATATTAATTAACTACAATTTTATTTGCAGTGCCGGCTTGGGCGAATGTTTGAGCGATAGACCGTCAAAAGAAGAGTATGTGTATCCTGAGGTACCAGCAGGTACGTTAAATATTGTTTATTGGAATGGAATACTACACTTGGTATAAAATTTTTTATACTTTATGACAAACTTCGAGTTTCTCTGTTTCTCTACTAGCAGCATAGTGAACACGGCGAAAACTGAAAGTTTGGATTGCTAATTTTTAATCAGATGCGACTTGTGTGAGAATTTGGAAATTGAAAATGTATGGCATGTTGTTGGCAGGTGTAACGTTCGACGCAGCTACCCAATGCCACCTACAGTTCGGAGCAGAAGCTGTGGTGTGCGCGAAACCGACTGAGCTGTGCGAACATCTCTGGTGCCTCGTCAACAACACTTGCAAGACCATGTTGCGACCTGCCGCCCCGGGTACCACGTGTGGAGTCGATATGGTAAACTGAATGCATTTTTAAATTAACAATCTAGCCCCTAATCCACCATTTTGACTTAGAGCAGATTAAAGGAAAGTCCATTCATGCCAGGCATTTCTAGAACATTGTGGAGAACTCTCAAACACGTTGGTTTAATTAAAATCGCAAATCATATCTTACTATATCTTTTAAATCTTTATTTTTTTATTTGGGTTACTTTCTCATATGAAGTCCTAGTTCTGTTCTAGAACTAAACCTTTATTATGCCTGCTTACGTACGTAGGTACCTACTCTTACTAACAAACAAAACAAAACAAACATTTGTGTTGAAGTTCTTTGCATATTGCATAGACATGAGGCAAATACATACCTACTTATTTAACACAAATATGTCCAGCAAAATAATTATATAGGTAGGTATGTACCTGCTGTGTTTATCCGTTTAATTATAATCAACAATATTATCTTTTCCCAAGGTTTGTTAGGTTACTATCAGTACCTAAGGTACTTTTTCACTTGTTTACCTAAAGGGTATCTATGGTACTACGATATTAGTGGCGCTAACTACTAAAGTACTACTAGGTACATTTAATTTAAAGTGATTTTGTATACCTGCAGCTAATTAATAAATATATGGGGTAGCTACTAATTTTTTAATAGATTCAGATCCTATCCGTATTACTGTATAGAATGCCACATGGCATTAAGTTCGCCCATTA
>DWQK01002962.1:0-12243 GCA_018231225.1 Noctuana stator | reverse complement strand
AAGCTAACTTTTAAGCTGAAGAACATAGATAGGTTTTGACTATTTATCCTTTTTCATTTGCAAATTGTAAGAAACTTCCTAATAGAACATTTTTTTATAACTTCAAATATAAAAAAATTATGATTTTTTTTGCAAAAAAAAACGTTTTTCGGCTCTCCTGAATCGTCGGGTTTTGGTTTATACGACCTTTCTACCCAAAGGT
The DNA here is from genome assembly GCA_018231225.1 of Noctuana stator. Taxonomy (NCBI): domain Eukaryota; kingdom Metazoa; phylum Arthropoda; class Insecta; order Lepidoptera; family Hesperiidae; genus Noctuana; species Noctuana stator. The sequence continues at coordinate 12,041 of DWQK01002962.1, read as the reverse complement.
AGCGAATTATGTTAGTCTTGGCGTCTAGGGTTTGCTAGAGGAGCATAAAGATGACTAATGGAACTCGTCAGCGACTAATAGTTTGGGCTTAGCAAATTCGTATGAACAAGTTCAATAAATTGCAATAAAAAACAACTTTTGAGACAAAAAATTAAGAAAACAAATAAAAAACGCGTGGGAAGGACGAGTGGGAAGAGCACATCAAATATTTTGTATAAGTAGATATAATATAGTGCTTTTTTTTAGTTTTTAAACTACAATTTTACATAATTGTTCACAAAATTATTTCAGTCCGTACGTTCCAGGATCAGACGACAGGCTTGGGTTTTCGATTAAAGTGATTAACAAAGAAGAACCAGCTTATGGTGCCAAAGTTTACTTACAATTAACATCGAATCCCGTTAGATTGCCAAGTGATTGTGCATTAGAGGAATTAAATGTGACTTGTAACGTCCCATCTCCACTGTATAGCGGACAATCCGTGGAATGGGAGATTGAATTGGAATTCACATTGAAAGGGACAGTTGATAAAGAACTTAAAGTTTTTGCAAAACTAGAAGATCCTTTCCATAAAGACCAGAACGGAACCATCCCTAATGTTTTAAGAATTGCAGTAACACCTAAAGCTGATTTTGGGATCAGTGCGTAAGTAAAATAATAATATTTTTAAGTTAAGCTATAATACATCCGTATTCTATAAGCTACAGTCTTCTTTCATTTGCAGCAAAGCATTGCCAAACACAACTATCGCAGTGACAAGAGATAATTTCAAAGCCGGAGGAAGCGTCAATTTAGTTCATTATTACGAGGTAAGTTAGAAACAAGAAAGGGGTCATTTCGAAGAATGAAGGCACGAACTAATAAAATAAGAAGCGACCATTTTTGTCTTTAGAAGTAACAACGTATCGGTACAAAGTCTTTTAAAATCAAGAAACGAGAACTCTTTAATTATAAGATGACATCTAACCATTTCTTTTAAATACTTATTTTCTGATTGCTTTAACACTAAAAAATTTCTAATAAATATTTCAAAGTTCTTAACTTTTATAGGTAACAAACTACGGCCCATCAGATTGGTATCGCCTGAAAGTACTAATTTCTCTACCGGAACAAGTAAGTTCGTTATATTATTCGATATGTGATCATATAGAGTATTGCCGTCCAGCGCGGAATCGCCGCCAGTGTTTAGGGTACCATTCCTGACGCGGTCATATTAGGAGAAATTTTCTTTTTATACAACTATTATTTATAATTTTGTAAATATTTTTGTTATGTTATATGTTAATCTTATACTTTGCATGGAATTATGTTGTTGTTTAATAAATATATGTCTGTAGATACTAAATTGTTTCGAGTACTGTGTTATCTGCATTATATTTATTTCTTTCCATAATACTAATTTTTCAGGCAAACCTCACAAGTCAAATTAAAGGTTGTTCTGAAGATTCAACAGAATGCACATGGTCGTTGCCTGCCAAAGTGTCAATGCCAATATCTTTGTTACTACGATTTGATGTCGGATCATATAGTAAGTCTATTATGATTTTGAATTTGTATGAAGCTATTAGCACCATTGTTGTGGTTGTAACTAATTTGCTGAAAGTAGTTTTAACGCAACCTACACGATATGTAAGAGATTGTAGTTATGAAAATTCATAACGTTTTCGGAAGGTAAGTGAAATGCACTGGCATGCACACTTTAGAATTGGTTGCAATATTATAGTAGTTTTCTTGAATGTTGTTTAAGCAGTAAAGTTATGGGTTATTAACAATGATTATTATGTTTATATTATACTTTACTTTGTGAATTTTGTTCAACAGAGGACTTTTTGGAGGAAAATATAACGTTAAACATTACTTCCAGAATTGTTCTTATAATAGAAGACAAAAATCAGTAAGTATAAGAATACTTTTTAGATTTTTTATTTCAGATTGTTAAATTTGAAACAGATTTTTTCTTAGAGCCGTGAGTTTAACCTATACATTCAGTCAGTTTAAAAAAGTTGTTCTTGTTAATTTTTTTTTATTACAAAGAAATTGAATGTTCTCAAGAGCCATTGCTAAGAAATTCCTTTCCATTTTACTTCTTATTTGTGAATATATTTACTTATTGCTAGTATTCCTACCAAGAAAGTTGTTGCTTCAATTTTTACTTAACTATTATTATTCTAACTTATTCTTATTCTAACTGGGATAGATACTGATATAAATTTAACATATTCTGTGGTATCGTTAGATGGTAGAACCTCTACGTATAGTTTGCCTGGGGAAATACCATTGTCTTCGTAACTCGACAAGAATGTGACCTGCATGCTCATTGGTTCACAATGAATGAAAATAATCTCATAATTTATAGAATTTTCTATTTCACCTTCTTACAGATCCATGTCAACTATAACCACACTAGTGTTAGATCCTGCGCAACCGTTGTGGCCTTTAATAGTTGGATCTATAGCTGGATTTGCTTTATTAGCCGCTATCGTATTTGCTTTGTACAAAGTAAGTACCTCAATTAAAGCTAGGTGTAAGATTGATCAATAAAAACACTACTCGTTTATCTAATTAAATCCATCATATTCATATGCCATGAATTACATATTAAGCTCATTACTTTCAAATCACAATCAAGGACAAAATGAGTATGAAATCATATAATATCTTGAATTGGTTTATGCTAAGAGTACTTGTAAATCTAACACACACTTTAATATAAGTCTTAAATTTACGAGTATTTAGTCTTTGTCAGCAGTGCTACTTTTATTTTTCTCAGTACGGCTTCTTCTCAAGAACGAGCAGAGATCAACTGAAGAGGCTTCAGGAGCAAACGTTACTTCTAGAAGATTCCAGCCCTTCATCAGCTGACGCCACCTCCAGTGATGCTAATGAATCTACTCAAGAACTAGTTGATGATTCAGACTGATAGAATAGTTAATAATTAATTAAAAGTATTCACAAAAAACTGCTCTGGTCTAGTCCCTCTAACATAATTAATTTACTATTTTGTCACCATTAATTCACTGTGATGTCTCTATTCACGTAATGTGGTGTCATCGATCATTTTCTGCGATGTCACAGCTATATCATTAAATAAAGGGAATCCCTAGCCCTTTGTAGTTTAATCTAAGGCATGTCAATTTACGCAATAGATTCTAGTAGCACAATCGACCTGGATAAACCACGGGGATGTTGATGAGGTCGTACGCTCACTTACAACTAGTCGCGTTACGAAGACCACTGACTTGTAAACTGTTGCGCACATAGTTATTGCAAATTTGCCAAATTTAGACTTATTTGGTTTTCTCACTGTCACTGTCACTGTCAGGACTGAACAAAGAAAGAAATAAAGAAAGAAATTCAATTCCAAATAAAGAAAGAATTATAAAAATCCGTACCCCCGATTGAAAGTAGGAATGAGGTAAAAATGTGACATTAAATGACATCAAAATACAGTCTAATTGAGAACCTCCTCCTATTATTAAGTCCACACAAAGACAAACAAACAAACACCCAGACCGGGAACAGAAATCTAAATTCATCATTTAAACCTCTACCCCGCCGGTAATTGAATCCAGGACCCTTCAAATGCTGGACCGATATGGTAACCACTACATCACATGGTAACCATTATACGTCATTGAACAATTTAGGTGTCACGTGGCTGACGTAACTGACGTACACAGAACGGGATAAAGAGATCTTAAGAGACTCCAGATCGGAGCTCTTCCTTGTTGGGTATTAATGATGGTGTCCATGAGCTGCAGTGATCACCTAACATCAGGTGGCCTGCATGCTCATTCGCTACTTATTTGTAATTTTAGAAAATTGCCAACTGTGTGCTGAGTCCTTAGGGGGTTAAGATGGGACGCTTGATCGCTCGGATAAGTCGTTTAATTACGAGATTGCCACCCTTTGAACTCGGAGTACCTTTGAATCACTGGATCGGAAACGGTTACTTCTCGATAAATAGAGGTAGTCACTTCGCTTTACTTCCATTTAGATTTAAATTAACATGTTTTTTAATTAATATTTTAGGGCAACTGACAAGCAGACTTTTTCTAGGCAAAATAAAATAAACACATTGTCTACATATTTATATATTTAAGTGCCTTTATGTATAAAAAAAACCTTATAATAGTAATAATGTCCACCAGATGACCGGATTAGCTGTTATCGATACGTATTAAAACACCTTGTTAATTAAATAATTACTTAACCAATGTGTAAAATAGATTCAGCTATTTAATAAAATACTGTGAATTCCGCACAGTCGCTTTTGCCTTGTGTATTTAACAGGCGCTTTAGGTATACCGAAGTTCAAATAACATTTCCCTTGTGTGGAGAAATTGAAAGGAGACCATTCAAAGGAAGCAGTTAAAACCTTTTCCAATCTTTTTCACACTTGCACTTCTAAAGCACTTTACATCTTTCTCTTTTATGGTTTATTTAAAATTCCGTTAAATGGAAACTGTGTTAAAAGTTAAAACTACTATTTGCTTTTAGAAAGTAAAAGAAAGTAGATACTTCATTTGAAGCAACAATTTTAGTCCTTCATTCTTCTTACTAGCTGTGCCCTGCGGTTTCACCCGCGTTTAGAATTGTAACGTAATGCTTGATAGCCTATAACCTTCCTCATTAATGTAGCTATCATACACAAAAAAAAAGTTTTCAAATCTGACTTGTAGTTCCAGAGATTAGCGCGTTCAAACAAACAAACTCTTCAGCTTTATATATTAGTATAGATGTTAAAATTTATGATCCTTAAATTAATAAATGTTCACAACTGGTAATCTTTTAGGGATTCCAAACACAATAATATTATACTTAATATAACACACAATAATATAATAATTATGAATGTTTTTATGTAAGTTATCATTCCGCAATTCTTCGTAACTATGAATCAAATTGTGACTATTCTTCTTCATCTTTGGGAACAATACAAATTTCACCAAAATCGGTCTAATACTTTTCAAGATCTGGACTTATACGTGTAAGTGTGACAGCTTGGCTTATTGATACGAGCTACGGGTGTGACGTCAAAAGATAAAACTTTGTTCTAATTTTAGTGAATTCAAAAATCATCAATAGGTGCTTTTTTGCTGTACCCCTAATGATATTAGGAACGTAATTGCCGAGGCGTGAACTGCCTACCGACGCGGGGTCGCAATTTGTGGGTACACGCAAGTCGGCTGCGAGTTTCCTTCCGATTTAATATGGGTCATATTAGGCCCATAGCATCAACACGATTGGGTTAAAACCGCTGAGTATTAGAATTTTTTACACAAAAATGTTGTGAAACTTCACAGTAGATAGATATTTTAAATAATTCTGGATTAAAAAATTTTTAAGACTTTTCATTACTTGTAGTTCCATTCATGTTTCATAAAAAAATATGCTATTCATAACTTTTGCTTTATTTACTAGATCACAGTAAAGAATGAGGCGAGAATGGCAAAGCCAAACGCTCAAGGTCATTGGCATATGGAGCCTTAATTAGAAAGATTGCTTGGGTTTTGAACTACCAGCTGGGTAAAGTTTGACAAAAGATTTCCGACCGTTGAAAATCTCTTTTCCAGGTCGAATTCGTTACTATCAGCATTTACAAAATTAGTTGAAATATTTTTAAAGTGACTTTAATAAGTGACTTTAAAAATATAACTTCGTAAATCTGTTCTACACTCAATGAACTAGTAAGTATTACATATACGTAGACAAACTCCTCGAACAATTTGCTCTAGGCGTCGTGCACTAAGTACCTTCACAGCATTAGCTTCGACGTTGATAAATATATCCCTAGCGTCTAATAGACGTGCTATAACGTTCTAAACTTTTAAACGTCTTTTAAAATGAACAACCTGCTGCTTATGATCGAAACTCGACCGTTATTTATTATAGTTTTTTAAAGAATTAATAAATAAGAGACTATAAATACTTCTCCCAAAAAAGCGCTTCACACCCACAGCCCCACATTAGGATTTTCTGTATCGTAAGCGCCATGGACACACACAGGATTTACAATATTCCTGTCCTAGAAGTACAAAGAAAATTACATAAACACCCAGACGGGAACAGAAATCTAAATTCATCATTTAAATTTCCACCCCGTTTGGAATCAGACCCAGGACTCTTCGAATGGTTTACCATTTAATTATCTTTTACATTTTAAAAAGATTAAACCTGATCAGGGCCAACGTAGCCGGAAGAGATTTATCAATGTCGAACCAAATACTGCCAAAGTGCTTAGCACATGTCGACTTAGACGGATCGCTGCTTAAAGCGGTATCAGTTACATGATGCATTAAAAAAACCTGCACAAAGTTTATGATCGCCTGGTAGCTTGCAATTTATTTACTACTGTTGGGATACGAATCCTGAACTGTAACTTGACTAAAAGAGAAAAAGTCGCTGCTTTAGTTAAAATATGATGCATTAAAAATTATCATCCATTTAATTCATGACATCCTGGTAGTTTGGATTTGGTATTTAAGTAACTGACTGGATACGAATTCTAAGAGATTCTAAAGGTTAGTCAGTCAATATTCGAGTTTCTATTATAATTTCAATAATGCCTAAAAGTCATAATTTTATTTAACTTCTCATAATTCATGACGGCCTGGTAATCTGAATTATTTCCGATTACTAGAATTTCACTTCTTGATTGCACCTGTATTAATTTGCTACAATTAAATGAGTACAACTTTAGATAGGTCACAAACAACGGTGTAAAAATGTATTTGCCTTACTTTCAACTCTTTTTATGTCCCACTGAGCACGGGTCTCTTACCACAACCGGGAAAGGCCTGGAGCATACTCCACCATACGGGATAGTGGCCAACTTGAGTCGAATGTTGTCAAACCGCCCAAAGGGCCTCCGACCAGGTTTAATGACTGTTATCCATCGATACCAACCGGGACCGACGGCATAATGTGCCCTTTGAAGTACGGAAGCGCGCATGAAATTTGCTATTAGCTCCGTTAGCGGTGACCCATCCGAGTACCGGCCGCACCCGTGGTTGCTTAACAATGTGATCGCTTGCGATCCACACTGCCAGCGGGGCTATGCGCGCTGGATGTATTTGAAGTATTTCAAAATATTTCGGCTTCCCTAGAAATCTGGGACCCTGAAAAAATGTCACACTGCACTAATAGCCACAACCTAGTGACCACTCAATCAACTCAATCACGACCGTCAATCACTCACGAGTATTTCCTCGCATTCGAATGAAATTCTAAACAAGATGGAAGTCTGCCAAACAGGGCAGAGAAGTGAAACTTCAAGTGAAGTAATGCAAAGTGAAGTGAAGCGAAGTAACGCTTCGCTAAGGCTTGATTGCGCATTCGGAAGTTCTTTGAAACAATAGATAGATAGATAGATACTGTAGCATGATTTGTTTAACTATTAAATGAAATTTGGTTAATATTTTCGTAGTTTTTCTTAGCTAGCGTCTTTTTCTTTTCTTAATATTTGTGCATATATTCTATTATTTTGAAAATGTCATTTGTATTTTTACCGATTTTAAAAAGGAGGTTCTTTTTTTAGCTTAAAGTATGTGTTTTTATTTAACTTTTATTAGGATTCTTTTCAATCATCCCATGCATGATGGTTTAATAGCGATGTATTCGGTTTAAGTATCTTTAGTTCTCATTAAGACAATGTCTGTCACTTACATGAGAACAATAAAATAAAAAGTATACAAAAAAGGGTCCGATTCATACTTTTTTATTTTTGATTGGATGTGGGTAAGTAATTCATAATTGTGTTATTGTAAAACTTGAGTTCGGTTGTATTAACAAAATATAACTTTAATATAAAGTTGTACCTTTTAGATGGTAAAACTTATATAGTTCGCTCGGGAGTAACCATCGCCGCCCTCAAAATCAATCGCAAAGCAAGGTTTGTGTAGTTCTTTGTAACATTTCTTCTCCACCACTCCGTTCCCAAGTAACATTATGTTTACAGTAAATGACTAATGGACCAGGATGACATGCACACAAATACCGTGCATTTCAAAGTTGCTAAACAAGATGGCGGACTGCCAACCCTGTTGCCAAGCTTTATTTCGCTTTGTTGTTTTTAGGACAATGTACTTCAGAAATTGCTTAGATTACTCCATTAATGGCCATTGTCACTGATCTAGGTAGATTATCTAGGTGCAATAGTAGATTTGCAAGTGCAATTTGTATATTAAGGTTAGTCGTCAAATCTGCTGATTAGCGATGAGATCGCCTGTTGTTCGTACCTACAATGGCTGATTTTTATTTTATCTCATTTGTGTGTACAGTAAAGTGTTATAAATAAATAAATCAGGTAGGTATGTATATATAAACTCCTTCTCATTCTGTTTACGTAGGTTACGTTAGCCAGCGGTTACGTAACATCAAACTTAAGCAATGCGATAGACACATTGACGAATGAGATAAACCAGTTCTTTGCCCGATAATCTGGATTTATAAAGTTAATACGCCTTTATTTCCACCAATCCGCATTGGAGCAGTATGCTCCGCATGGTGGAGTATTCTTCAGGCCTTCCCCGGTTGTGATTACGCCTATACCGGTGTAAAGGTTGTCTGGAAGAAATCGCTATTATCAGTGATTAGATCGTCAATACGAAACAAGCTGAATAGAGCTGAAAAAAATCAAAGATACTTATTACTTGCTGCATACAATCAAGTTCAATTTATAGTGGTTGAGGCCACACTTTAAGTGGAAACTTTATAATTTGTGTTTAACCCCGCCGTTTGTATCTCGTAATATCTTATATCTATTGTAAAAAAAGTTATGAGCTACTTTACGCTCAGTTTACGAATCACAGTTCATATCATATTACAATTTTCCCCAAAAAAGGCTGCCCTCAATAACCCAGTTCCAGTTGAATTGCTGAACAAACAGGTTGCGTATTTGGGCTCAGTGAGGTGGTACTTACGCGTCGTTGCTTAAATACTTACTAACTTTATTGGATCCACAGGGCACAGGAGTAGCGAAAAACCGCTACATCCACAGGGTATAGCACCGGGCGAAGTGGTGCCAGTTAGGGGAGGACAGTGGACCTCCAAAGGTTGATGTATAGATGGATAGATGGAACTTTCTAAATTATATTTAACTCTTGACGATCCGTGTGGTGTTACCACGCCAGTCCACTATTTGAAGGGTCCCGGGTTCGATCCCCGCGCGGAGCAGAAATTTATATTATGAATTTAGATTTCTGTTCCCGGTCTAGGGGTTTGTGTATTTGCCTTTGTATTTGTCCATGGCACCCACGACATAGGGAATCCTAGTGTGGGGTTGTGAGTGTGAAGCGTTATTATTATATTATTTATAAACTAACTCGGCCCTGCAGTTTCAACCGCGTTAAGAATTGTAACGTAATTGAAATCAATGTGTGTGTCACGTGTAATCGAGATTAGCGTGTTTAGACACACACACAACAAACGCGACCTAAGTAAAATAATTCAATACTTAAATAAAATCAATACAATTTAAGTGACGTTTAAGATACTTATATAATAGTCAATAATTTGTGAAGGCTCTTCAAAGGCGCAACTTTGATATAAATGCAACCACCACAGAAAACTCTCTGGACTCAGTTGGCTATACTTTCCGTTCATTAACTTCATAAGCTGCTTATACGAAACAGCATCTCACAATATTTCGTGGTAATATTATACTCTCTGGGACCATACTTAAAATTAAATTTCGAATAGGGTTGCCATGCATTGAGTTAAGCCGGACATTGTTATGTACTCACGAGCAGATTTTGACGGATGACGTTAAAAAAATTTAATAGATTAGATGGTAAAATATAAATCGGTATAAATTTCCAGACAAAAATTGTATAAAAACGAGTATAATATTATTTTATTATAAGTTATGATTTCTTTTTTTCGTTTTATCGTAGATTCATCTGTTTAACTTAAAGATTTTCAACTTTTTTCTCTTGAAGATCGTCTTTTCTATAAAAAAGGTAATCTTACGCATAGGTATAGTATTAAGAGACTTCAAAGTCGGCAACTGGTGCTCCAAATATTTATAATACATTACATCAAATATGAATAGGACCGAATATACACAACATAGGTTCTCGTATACAAAATAACTGGGAATCGTCTGACTCTGCAAGTTTGTAGGGTGGCAACCCTAACTTTGATCAAAACTTTCCCGAGCTCCTAATAAATTCCTATTATATTTTTCTATTTTCGTAAACAGCATTAGGCGCTTGCAGGCAAACTTGTACAACCCTCAAGTGCCGAATTTCGTTGAGTTTTTCGGGCAAGTTATAGTTAACAAATTGCGTTGTCCACTTTTTAGAAGCGGGTTGACATTTTCATTTCGTCGATGTCGCTTGTACATTATAAATATGTAAAACTTTTGAGACCACGAATTAATGCCAACTTCTAGAACTACGTATCCAAGTAAGTGTTCAAGTTACGAATAAATTGAAATTGAATATATTTGCAATCGACAGCTTGTGAAAAAAGAAATGTTAAAATTTAAACGTTACAGTTCATAGTATTGTTTTTATAGGAATTGGATTGGTGTTAAGCGTTCAATGCAACCCACAAACATCCATCTTTAATTCTCTCTTTCTGACATAACACAGATTAGGCAAACTCAGGCGCGGTCGCCAATTAAATAGGTGACCGCTACTAGCCGGTTTCGTGCGCACTTCCGTGTTTCGTGAGGCACGTGAAGCTATCGATCGGTCGCGGTTGTTATAGACATAATATAACAATCGTTAACCTCCTTGGGTGGGGGGCACTTTGAGCCGTTTGACAACATCCTACAATTGGCCACTACTTCGTATCTTCAACAATCCGCATTGGAGCAACGTGGTGGAGTATGCTCCAACTGTTCAAAGCAAGATCGATTACTAACAGTGGGCCATGAAAAATTACAACTTCATCAGTTACATTGTCATCTCCAAGGGACTTAGTGCTTACGAATAGTATTCCCAAAGACAAATCTAAAAATCATTAAACTACTTAGAAACGACATTACTCTAGCCATAGCCGATGTCTTTAAAACGTTTAAAAGATTTACATTTAAATTATTGGCTCATTAGGACTTCTTCGAAGCTAAGATTGCGACCATTAAAATGCAGTGTGCATTTTAATGGTCCTAATTCTAGCTTAAGAAAATAATATTAATTTTTAACGAGCTTATTTTCGCTATTTAAAAATAATACTATATTTGTCCTAAATGGGTGCAACTTATCTGGATTGGAATTTAAAGTAAGTAGATAATTGTATCAGGCGTTACTTTGAGGAAGTCATTTATTACTAAATTACCTACTTATTTTAAACTTGAAAACATTATGATAGTGTATACTTTTTTCATGCAAATGACACTGACCGTCATAGAAAGCATGCACATGAAAGCTATAAAGAAATTATAAGTTAAAATTAGTAGAATTAATAGGAATTGGATTAGTAGGAAATTGGTCGTTTAAAGTAAAAAGCTGCAATAAGATTAAAAGACCTTTGTTTGCATCATAATTACTTGCTAATCATCTTTCTTTGTCTCCTTCTAAACCGTTTCATTCTTGCAAGTCATTGGTGAGAATAAATAAGTAGATATACTCGTATCAATAAATATCTACTACTATGTACTTAGGAGATTTGTGGTCATGAAAACCTTGTATCGAAGGAATAAACATTATATCTGGCATATTATATACCTAATAATACTCACATAATAACAAGAGCGCTTTAAAAGCACTTGCGTCCAATATTTGGCAGTATCGAGGAGTCGATCTCGCTCAAACCAGTTTAAACCAGTCAGAACCGGAACGCGCCGCCCGCGGCCAGTTCTCGTCGGTCAATACTGGATATTACGAATAATATTTGCCCTCAAACCATCCAGCGACAAATTGTCATTTCAATACAGAATCGAGGATGTTATTTTAAAGGGTCGATATCCTTTATGCCAATAAAAATGATAAAATCCGCACAATTTATAAAAGCAATATTATGGTTGTGGATTTATGGGCTGTAAATCCGAAACCACCATTTACGGGTATTTTATTTTCCTGACATTGTTTTAT
>DWQK01002961.1:0-12246 GCA_018231225.1 Noctuana stator | reverse complement strand
GTGTACCCAATTAAATCTACTCAATCGTAAATTATGTCCGACGAGACAGTAATAAAAATCATAGGATCGACAGAAGGGTTATTAAATTTTTACGAGCGCCTCTTTTAAGAGTGACAAGTACCATTGCTCCTTACATAAAACTTTAATATTGGTAGCTTCATTTTATGGCTAGCCCGTCCGCTACGCGCTACGTGCATAATAACTCAAAAAGTTGTAGGTCCATAATCGTAAAATCCTCGCGCAATTTTATGGTAATGCAAAAAATGTTAGGTAAAACCGACGTCACGATATTATTAAATTTTTGCATAGTTTATGCTGTTATTTTCTATGCATTTAGAATGTAGGAATGACGGTACAAGTTTCTGATTCACGGGGTTTATGTTTCCCAAAAATTTCGCGAATTCAACACTTTAATGCCGTGAATACGGAATGGTCATTTGTATGGTATTGCATTGTCTCAAATCTTCACTCTGAATGCCTACGAGCTGCCAACTCTTCATCTTGTGGCCAAGCATCAACTCAATGTCGCTTAACTCTAGCAAAATAAAGCCTGTATTTGCATTCCTTTACTCTCGCACTTGAGTAAATTTTGCATGTTTCTACAAATTCTCTATAATTTCCTACAGCCAAATAAGTAAGATTTTATAAGATTACTAGCTGTGCCCCCCGATTTTACTCGCGTTAAGAATTGTAAAGTAATGCTTAATAGCCTATGACCTTCGTCATGATTGTAGCTTTCATACACACAAAGAATTTTTCAAATCGAACTTGTGGTTCCAGAGATTAGTGCGTTCAAACAAACAAACTCTTTAGCTTTATAAAATTAGTATAGGTATAGATTCGATCCGCTAATAAAAAAAATTAACAGTTAATGAAGAAAGAGTGTTTTAATTTTAACCCGCGACTACTGAAAGTGCGAATTAAAATACTTTAAATTCCACTGTTAAACAAGCCTTATCACCATATTCCTCCTCGATTTCTAAAGTTACGTAACATCTAAATGTAATTACAACCCTTCAAAATCACTGTGAGGAAAGCCCATAACTTAGAAAGCGGATAATTGTTTAGGTCTATACTTATTGTATACTGTATAGCGAGTGAGTCGGGAATGACGTCATAAAAAGTAATGACGTACACGGCGGTAACTTTGATGTGCTTGTTACCCGTTTTCGGACGTTAAGTTCATTCCATATAAGTCAGTATAATGACTATTATTGCGGAATGTTATTTCAACATTTACTTTTATTACAATTACACGTGTGATAGGTGCTTGGCTTGCTATGAAGTGATTTTTTTGTTTTTAAACCTCTTTTAATGCTGAAGTCTTGCAGGTACATCAATTAAATGTGAGGTAAGTGAGAGCAACTGAATAAATCTTTTTACGGAGTTTGTTATTGAGGTGAAATACCTATTATATTAAACTCTTTCGGTGGTTTAATAAACAACCGTATTGCTACAACTATTAAAATAAAAACTTTAATTACAGTAGATATATTATTATATAGAATACTAGCTGACACCGCGAACTTCGTACTGCATATAACATAAAAGAGTAGGGCTGGACCACCCTTAACATTTAGGGGTATGAAAAATAGATGTTGGCCGATTCTCAGGCCTACCAAATACGCACACAAAATTTCATGAGAGTCGGTCGAGGCGTTTCGGAGGAGTTCAAGTTCGAACACCGTGACACGAGAATTATATATATTAGATAGAAACTAAATAAAAGTCATGACAAACTCAACAAATAGAAAATGTTTGTACTTCATTGTAGGAATGATAGATTAGAAATGGATAAATAAAAGTAAACGCTTTATCCATTTCTTGACGGATGATAGATCTGATGGATAGTTATTACTGGTAAACATATCATCTCTTTCATGTGCAATAACTAATTCAATAAGCGTGGAGCGTTTTTTTTAAATTAATATGGACAAAGAAAAACTATTCCTAAAAAAAGTTATCAATTTAAGACCTACTCGCCAAGAGTTAACCTCATTTAGTATGTCGCGTTAAAATTTTCCGTAAACGTACTTTGGAATTTACATTGACTGTAATTAGGGTGCAAATATCAAGTGGGATTCAGTGTGGGAATCATTCCATGAGTAAAACTGAATGCTTTTCTTTTCTTTCTTTACCAACGTAAACGAGATAGCATTTGAATTAGGACACGTTCAGTTGTTTTGTATTCATTAAAATTTCTGTCATAATTTGTTCGTGCTTCATTAAAAAGCATAATAGCTTCAAGAAGAATATCGCAATAATATTCACTAATTTGTATACTGTAATAAAATAACAGACAAACTGTTCTAAGTTACGTAAAATATAAAATGTATGTAAATCTCAATCGTCATGTTGGTAAGTAGCCTCACTTATGAACATGGGAAATACTAATGTGTTTTAACTTGAAAGGATAATTCTTTCAGCGCCTTTTTTGTACTATTCCATGTCATAGCATAGTCCGCGAGGATTGCCTCACGAAGAAGATCGCTCTATGATGTAAGTACCTGCATGTAAAAGAAGTAATAATAATACAATAAATGTTTAATAAGCCTTTTTAGCTTGTATACGTAAAAGGAATTGTTGGGAAATACACTTTCCCCCGAAACGGAAACAGTTACAAAGTTTAAAGACGGGTTACTGTGTATACATTTTTAAGCCAAGTCATATTGTAATGAGAATTGTTTAGAGAAAAGAATTTTCTTCACCTTGAAAAAAACTGTTCTCGATTCTCGAGCGTTCCCTTACGTTCATCATATATTTCACTTTTGCTTTTTCGCTGAATCATTTGTCATAATATTTATATACGCAGTCAACGGTACCAGAATAGAGACAAAATAATTTAAGAATCGTAGAACGTAATAACAACCATCATTAGTGTCACAGGCATCCAGGGGACGTATTAGTCACGGAAACCTCAGATTCCGAGCAACCAAGAATGGCCAGTCTCGTTAACGGTATAGCGTCGAGGAAATTCCAGCAAAGTTCATTTCACTTACATATGTATTGATTTTCTTGAAAGTTCTCGATACTGGTAGCTCATAGACAACAGCATTTATTTTACGAGTAAGTATATAAGTATATCACTTACATAACTAATTTTTTATCATTCACAAAACATTTGTTATCATTTATTTAGTTAATTTTTCAATCGATTTTATAGAATTACTAGCGACCCGCCCCGGCTTCACATGGGTGCAATGCTGATACTAAATACACTACAGAAGAACTGTGAACTTTTATACATATAAACCTTCCTATTCAATCACTCTATCTATTAAAAAAAACCGCATCAAAAATCCGTTGCGTAGTTTTAAAGATTTAAGCATAAATAGGGATATAGAGACAGAGAAAGCGACTTTGTTTTATACTATGTAGTGATTGCGGAAATACTAGGCATTGAAATTAGTAGGCTAGGCTAATACTAGGCATTAACATTAGTAGACTAGGCTAATACTAGGCATTAAGATTAGTAGGCTAGGCTAATACTAGGCATTAAGATTAGTAGGCTAGGCTAATACTAGGCATTACGATTAGTAGGCTAGGCTAATACTAGGCATTAAGATTAGTAGGTTAGGCTAATACTAGGCATTAAGATTAGTAGGCTAGGCTAATACTAGTCTTTGTTATCCCATCCCTATTGTTATAGGTTAACAATAAAGTGTAAATAAATAAATATGATGCTTATGATGCTTTTTAAAAATAAAATTATGAAAGCTTTGGAAATGATCTAATTTAGATTTGAATAATCCAAAAACGTCCCAAATTTTGTAATTGATTGTGTGTAGAAATAAGTTCTTATAAACAATTGCTTAGAAAGTCGGATCGTTTGTTATTCTCCC
The DNA here is from genome assembly GCA_018231225.1 of Noctuana stator. Taxonomy (NCBI): domain Eukaryota; kingdom Metazoa; phylum Arthropoda; class Insecta; order Lepidoptera; family Hesperiidae; genus Noctuana; species Noctuana stator. The sequence continues at coordinate 8,404 of DWQK01002961.1, read as the reverse complement.
AATAGTCGAGATAAAGCCAGTGTGTTCGAGTCTTCAGTATTACACGGCTAAGTCCGCAGGTGAGCAAAGCTGAGGTTTATCTGATCAGTCGCCGGCGGACTTGTTGCGCTTAACTGATTCCGTGTCACATTAAATTGTAAAGGATTAGTGTTAACAAGTTCTGTTTTAATTGGAATTCTAGACTGTACGTTTATATTGCGAAGAATTTGCATAGTACTAGTACAGTTTATATGTGTTGTTGTGTATATATAATAGAAAATTCCGAGCTCTATATAATTTTGTTGACGGTTCACTACTTAGTGTCTTAATGTACTTAGAATAGAATAGAAAATAATTTTCGCTATACTATACCTACGTGTGTACAGAAAATAGTGTAAAGCATAATCAATTAGGTATGCTCAAACAACTAAATACTATTAGTAGCGCGCATATCATTATATTCTTTGTAGAAACGTCATCCACACGTAAATTGAGTAATCAAAAAATATGTTCCATACTACTCTATATTCATTAATATACTCGTACCTAATATAAATTGGGAGCTATCAATACATTGGATATAATAGGGAAGAGTTCAACAATAAATAAATGGAGCTCGTAAATGTCTGCCAACGCCTTCCGGCGAATTCGCGTAGAATCGACAACGTTTTAATTTATCCTGTCTCTACTTTCTGTGTTAAATAAAATCAGTTTATTTCTTTATGGGCTGCGTCACTACTATATTTGACTTGAGCAAGGTCAAGGTAATAATATTATGCTGATTCAGAAACTCAATAGATACTAGTACTTGACAATTGATTTTACAGTAATTTTTGCAACTAAACTTGCCGTAAGTGAGGAAGTTTTATGTACACCCTATACATTAGCCCCATACTAGGATGTGACACACATACAGACAATTACACATATTACACATATACCCAGACTAGGAATATCTTAATTCATCATTTAAACTTCTGCTCCGTTGGGAACAGAACCCAGGACCCTGCGAATGCTGGACTGGCATGGCAACCACGCGGGTCGTAAACAATGAAGATATTATGGAGACTAATATGACACAAGAAACAGTAACTTTCTGCTACTCATTAACTACATATATAAAATATCTTGAACTTTCTTATTTAAGCATTTGGGGTGTTAAAGAGAAGTAGCCTAGGTATATATCTTCCCCTATCAGTGCAAAGTGCTTGTTACTGTCATGGTGCGCGAGGCAACTCAAACAGTAATTAGTACGGATTGTTGTTTCGTGATGTTTAACACAAAACGCTTTTTAGTGCAATGATTATTTTTCAACTTGGTAGTTCTAGATTGTTTCTTGTTAGTAATTGAGCGATGTATGTTGCAATCTCAACACTCAATTCGTAACTTTTAAGTTTTAACTTATATATTTAGCAGTTTTTATACCACTGTCTGTACCAAACCTAATAGGAACTTTAGAAATGTAAAAAAACAAACTTAAAATATTATGCTAGATCCAAAACATGGAACCAAGAAATTGTTTCTTCCTTTAAATTCGGGCCGCTACAACAATCAGACGTTCATACTTGAATCTAGCGGTTACAAATACACCATCGGATCATTTACGAATTTTTAATGCCATTCTGATAACGTCAGTTACAGTCAGCAGCAGTCACGTGACACTTAAATTGACCAATGAAATAGACTCGTCACACATACATTGACCAATGAGATACACGAGTTCTTTGAATGCATTTTATTTTCCCGATAGCTGTTTAGTTTTTTTAAAGTTCACAATATGTTCGCTGGCTTATGTTTCAGCCTTATGGTTAAATGGCGAAGGCTTAGCAGTTTCCGTTCTCATTATTTGGGAAAGAAACTATGAAAGATTATAATTTTTGAAGTATTTGTTACAAAGACCATTGAATTTTTTGTAATCAGGAGAAATCAAACAACTAAACGTATTACGGACTTTGTAAACTCAGCGTTTGCCACAAATCTAGGAGTTTAGAAGCAATTTGAACAGTTGCAATTAAACGGTAATTACAGTAAGTCTTAGTTCGAGATTGCTTTAACGCTAGCGTAGAACTTCGACATTGTTTATAGTTTAATACCATTAATATTTCATGGATATAAAACATTTACTGCACTGTATGCTGTATGTATAAGTGTGTATAAGAATTCATGAGACTACCAAAAACTAAAGTGATGCCTGCAAACCAAACATATTTTTAAAAAGAATAAAATGTACTTTTTATAAGAAATAAACGTTTTTTAATTCAAACGTGAAATCTCGAGGTATATAAAGCAAAGAATAGATACATCAGTATTATTAATTTTGACATTCCTCTGCCTTTTTATACACAAAATATGAGCAGTCACCAACGCATTGCCGGCTGATACAGAGGAGTATTGTTTCAGATGGTCTTTTGAAGTACCATGTAATTGAAGAATTAAAGTGACTACATCTAGTTGATCAAACACTGGTTTTTTTTTTCGTGATGGCTGCTCGGCTTTTTAGCCATTATGCCAATGACAAATGGGACACTAGTTATTATATTAAAACATATTATTAAAAATTTAAACAGGATACACAAATGTCGCGTGGGCACGTACGGTCGAATTTTTCAATGTCATCTCTTGACATAATTATGATGCAAATTATATGCTTACTCATATATAATTTCGTGCCCACACGACGCCCAACAACCCTTATTGCTTCATTTCGTGCAGGCGACAATCAATCTTGTGATAGTTTTATAAATGGTCGACATTGGCTGGTTCCGTAGGTAAGCACACGCGAATACGTTAGCCCATTTGTCAAAAATAATGTATGGATACGCGTTTAGTGTGTCCGATATAATAATGTGACACGGCTTACGATTACGATGGAAATGAAATTTTGTAAATCTTCAAACAGAGTTTCAATGGTATGCATGATTGGTGCAGTAGTCATGTAGATTTCAGATTTTTTTATATATAAACAAGAAATGTACCTTCATCGTAACAGCTAGTTACAATTAATTGCTTTAAACACACATAACTTAGAAAAACCATTGGTGCGCTCCGTTAAGATTTGAATCCGCTCCTCTCGAATAAGAAGTCTTATTTGACAATAAGACTTAAGACTTGTCTGACAATAAGACTTCTATCAGTCAGATAGAAAAGTCTTATCTGACAATAAGACTTTTCTATCAGAGGCTGAGTTTGAAAATATATGGGATAGGTAACAATATCCCCGTAAATAACACCTACTGTTATTGCCTTCATGCATCATAATAATAACATGAAAAGGTAAAGAAGAAGGAAAAGAAGGAAAAATATTTTCTATACAGTGTGGGGAGTTCAGCCGTGGAAAACTGAATTTAAATAAAAAAAGGAAGAAGATATGCCGGAGCTGCAGAGAGAATACAGATTGGTCGGCGAGGTACCGCTGTCACCCTCGTAATCCGCCGTGACAAAAGCAAATTTTCTTTCAGGAGATATGGACGGTATCAAAAAATTGCCTAAATACCAGACCTGTCAATATTACATAAGGAAAATCATGGAGAGCTTCAAAGTATTACCACGCAGCGCTGGTAAATCAGCACTTCGTCACCTAGTTTCTATGAAGCTCCTAGATTGCGCCCAATTTTCTCACAAAGAGCTCTACTTTGCATAGCTTGCAGTAAAAGCGATGCCCAAGTTTACCTACCTCCTCTTTATAGGATGACATCAATTTTCTCGTGTTATTGTATCCCGTGTAAAGCAATAGCTTGTGTGCGGCGTTGTAACTAAAATAGATTATCGAAGTCTCGGTTAAAATTTGCTTGCGTAAACAGTTATTGTATGGCGCGGAAGCTGTTATTTTCAAGTTATATTCAACTTTCAGATGTACGAGTACTTGCAGTACTGATTTCATTCTTTAGTTGTATCATTATTATATATAAGTTTAATTGGTGACACAAACTAAGAAATTATAAGTGTCAACCGTTGTACAAAATGTTGTTGCAGTAAGTTAACAATAAAGAAAATTTCAGTCGTGGCGTAGCATATTATTATGTTTTTAAGGCCTGTAATAATAATTAATATAGCCTATACTTATGTGTATATTTTGCATGTGTTCGTATAAAAATCTATTGAATATCTTATTACAAAATATAACCTACCTTATTTAAGTAATTGTAATAAACATGCTTTTTAAAACCTTACTTTTGTGAACATCTATATTAGTTATTTTCTGGTACTGGTTCACTATTTCACGTTCGTTATTAATAGCTCTAGTAATGTTCCGACACGCAAATGATCTGCAAAGGGACAAATTACAACACATTACGGTCACAAAGAACGAATGCGAGGTGAAATTCTTCGTAACATTTCGTCGGGCGTAACCAATTCGCGAAATATTACCACTATCAGGAGCAGATAAAATTTCTGGGTCTGTGTTGTCTTCAAGCGACGATTTTCTAGTAGACAACCTTATAGAATGTTAAAATGAAATGGCAATGATATTAAAATCAGAGCTCAGAAGGCAATTGAAATGTGGTGTAGTATCGGAATGGACAGCTATGAATCAAAGTCGGCTACAGTTGGAGACAGCGCGGCCTGAAACTTGGATGCCATCCAACAGCATATAACTGGCCTTTTCACTGATGCCCTATATAGTAAAAAAACTGGCCAAGTGCGAATCGAACTTCAATCGGGATTATAAGTTCTATACGTACTATTCCGCAAAAGACGAACTTTTCTCAACTCGACCTTTTTTGTGTTAGACTTACGAGTATATACAATTACTATTAAATAATGATAGAAATTAAAATTAAACTTTAACTTTGGATAACGAAAACGCAATTAAAGACTAATAAAGACTAACCAAAAGCGAAATATTGTGGCGAAAGAATACCACGCTTGACCACTGATCGTGTTAAAAGCCTATTAAAGCTTTTTCACACGAAACAGGCCAGATTTTGTTGCCAACAAAATATAGCATCTGTACGCCAACGCGAAATGTGTAAATGTGAAAAAATATTTTACTGTGTGATCGCGTAACCTCACAGAATTGGTTTCCATTAGAGGGTACGGTACGTGTATTTTATGATTATGTGCTAATAAAAATATTGTACTCTTAAATAGAAGTAAAGTAATTTGCCAGACAAAACACATATTACAGAAATTACAATAATGTGAAATCCTCAAAAACATATTATCAAAAATTATAACTGACTTCAAACACAAAAACAAAAGGCTATTTTCTTAATATAGCCGTTGAGAAACTTTTGACATCATTGTACGAGTATACCTACGTATGGCGTATGGGTTATTCTCTCTCTATAATTCTATTATAGGTTAATTAATTAATTATTATTATAGATTAATTAATTAATTATTAAAATTAATCTATAATAAATTAATTGATTAATTGATTAATTAATTTATTACAGATTAATTTTATTATAGGTTATTCTATCTCTTTAATATTTCTAACACTGACCACTTATCTTTCTATAACATAGATATATATTTCTGCATGCTTATTAGCTACTTGTTAAAGGTAAAAAAATATTACCTAATACTCGTATCTTAGGACTGTTATTATTTTATATAAACTAAAATCTCGGTTCAAGTTATACATCTGTAAAGCAATGTACCTACCAAAGTATGTGGTTAACGATTGCGAGCACCAGGAGATTGTAACGCGCATAATTATGCGGGCACTTTCAAACCAAAGGTTACTATTTGAACATTGTGTGTGATTAAATCTCTTGAATATTTTAAATCCATTAAGTAATACGTGAAATAAGAAAGATCCATAAAAACATTATTTAACAATAATTATATCATTCCTATTTAATTAGTATTTCTCACAATTTACACAATATCTTTCTAAATCGTAGCCTACGTGTTATTCTGATGTATAAGCTATATTATTGTAAAGTGTAATTAAAATCGATTCAGTAGTTTTTACTTGAAAAAGTAACAAACATACATCCATCCTTACAAACTTTCGCGTTTATAATATTAAATAGGATAATAGGTCGCAAAAAGGGTAGGTCTTGGAAACAAGCAACAACTGTACCATTTTCCGCTCGAAGTTCGCGTTAAGCGTCCGCTGCTACATTTTAAATTCAAAACGAACAAAACGTAACGAAACGAAAACGACATCGCAGCTGTGAAGACTAAAACTACTGCAGGGGGAATAAAACACAAAAGTACTTGCTTTGTAACTTCGCGTCTTGGGAATCTCGGGATATTCCACAAAATACATCGCTAATTTTAGATGAGTTTTCTCGTTCACAGAAATATAAATTGTACATCAGTACAAATAAATAATCCGGAAGAAGTGGCGAGACTGCTCGTTTATAAGCCGAAAAGGAAATTATTCTCGAGCAGAGACTTAGGCAAATTGCTTTCTGAACGACGAATACAACGATTGGTTCGATGTTTAGCATTTGTCAGTTTTGTTTATATCAAAATCGTTTAAAACACTTGAACATTTTCTCTTTTTAACTCGTGTTCCCCTTAGTATGTTCACTTCTAAAAGCGCGTTAGTAAACCCTATATTTATGGCTACATTTCTTCATCTACGAGTAGTTATTTCTGAGTTTTTGGAATTGTGTACCGTTTACATCCATAATATCAAATGTAACATATTATCAGTCCAATACCACTTTAACTTTTTATCATTCAAAATTATGTCATTGAACTTAGTCTCAGTGAAAATTCCGAACTATTTCATATGTAAACTAGTGAATTAACTCTATTAGTTTTTATGTTTAAGCCCTTACTACGATCAATATACTCGTATTACAGGTTATTCGCGCTAATCAAAGGCTTTGTGTTATTGTCTGAAGTCTGAAATCTCTTTTAAAATTTGACTACTTTCCTACGCAAACAGCATGTAATTAATAAGAACTTAATTCAATACAAGTCTATTTTTAAAAAAACAACAAAAGGAATAATAGGTACCTATTTTGTTTTTCCACAAAAAGGGAGATTACACGCAGGGTTAAGTGCATATTTAGATTCCATTTACATTTTCAAGTGTTTATTTTCAAGATACCAACTGTTAGGAATTAAAAGTAATCATTTGTTGTGCCTTTGCTTTTCAGCGCAGTTATTTTTTGGGAAACATTTTGCTATATTGTTTGGATTAAAGGAAGTAAAACTTAGAAAAAAAATCTCTTAACGAACATTATGTCAAAATGCTGAAAATACTTTACACGCTAACCTGTTTCAATACAAAAGCGGGTAACTAAAGGCTATTTGTCACTGTTTCTCGACTAACTAGCTCATATGGCTTGGTGCTGGCTCTAAGACAGATTTATAGACTTTAATAAGACATTGTTTTCCTAGAAAGTATTCTCAGGTAAACAGTACTCTAGTACATTACTTGAATGCGTTTGTGCAGAATGTTTTACGTTGTAGGTTTAATAAACATTAGTGTAATTTTTTTAAACTATGGACATACATATAATTACGTATATATTGTTAAAATGAATAAAAAAATACTAATTAACGACAGGTTTATCATATCACAACCAAAACACGTTTTATTGAGCTCTTAAATACTTTACGCTCGAAATTCTGGCTTCGAGAAATCTTTATTACAAAGCCTGGGCCACACGTGTAGTAAAAAAGAAAACTTGAAGTTAAGCTATCCATACTAGCACTCTACGAAGAAATATGTATTTCAATCTTCCCTTTGTACTGTTCCACTTCTGTTAGTAGCGCAATGCGCTTGCAGATAGAGGTGCGTCAAAATTAATAATAAATGAAGAGCGCTTTGATTAAAACTCGCTCCATTTAGAATTTAATGAAAGTTCGTCTCGGAAATTACAGATTTTATACCGCGTACGACCTTGACTGGGAAAATAAGCATATTTTATTTTTATTATTCAACCATAAAAGTTAGTGAAATGAAATGAAAAATTAACGTAATAATAACCTAATATTAATGAGTGGTATCCTGCTACTTATCCCTATGGCTGAATGGACATTTTAACCACATAATAATATGTAGATCTTAAGTAGAGCCTACTCTTAACTATCATTAAAGACTAGTATAATCTAAACCCTTTTCATGTCTGTTTCAAAACTTTTGTGAGCAAAGAAACGTAAAGAAATTGTTGATGACAATAGGAAAATAAAGTATGCAAAAAAAAAGTGTGAAGAGTGAAATTATTTATAGCTTAAAATTTTGCCAAATATTTTGACAAAAAAAAAATTCACGAATCGGTAGCCGTCGGTAATATATCTATGGTTGTATTATCGCCTTTTACCATTTAGAATATGGTTTCGTAGTAAAGGTTCCTATACACTATTTGTCGTTTATGTAAAAGAGATATATAAAAAGCAAATATTTGAGTAAAATGTTCACGCAACTGCTGCTGCACTTGAATAAGTGAACAAAAACGGAAGTGTCGATTCGGAGCGGTAATTTTAGTTTTTGGCGAGTTCCAGTCGCGAA